>CAMRHE010001319.1:0-97500 GCA_947044405.1 Leptodactylus fallax
TGCCTCCTAGCTGTGAGGTTGTGTTTCTGTAGCTCTCCTGAGGCTCCTGATGTCTGGAGAAAGCCCAGGGCGGGGCCACCCTGGGTGGGGCAGCTCCCCTAGCAAGGCCCAGGCTCCAAGGCCTACTCTGGGAAACAATTCCCAGACAACTCAAAAAAATGGATGAAAATCCAAAAGTCTTCAAGAATGAAAGTAATGTCCAGTGTGTCAGCAGTCCCAGTGCAAGCCAAGATGGGAAGAAAGTTATTGTAAAGAAAGCAGTAACAGAAGCAAGCAGAGGTACGGTACAACAACCTACCAATGTAATTGTGCAGCATCCAGACAGAATACCTGATTGTAAGAAGAAGCAAGCCGTGCAGCCTGTGCAGACGCCATTACAGGTTACAGGTGTCCCGTCCACTCCCACCCTCCTGCAGACAGAGGAGAACGTCCCTGGAGAAACAGACCATGCTGGAGAACATGCAGCGGCCTGTACTGGTGCGGTCTGAGCGGACAAGATCTGGCAGTGAAAACTGCAAAATTGTAGAAATGCCTGTGGATGTGACCAAAGGGAGAACAGCAGGGAGGCTTCATGGTACCAGTAGTGCGGTCACTGGAAGCAAACTGGACCCCAGTGCCCAAGCTACAGATTGTGGCCACATGGCAGTGACAACAGCTGCAGCAGGCCAGAAGTCACAGACTACGCTAACCAGAAGCCATACTGTGAGTAACCAGCCTGCAAAACTCCCCAATAATGATCAGACTGTTACGGTGGCGGAGCGAGCACCTGAACTGCGCCTGGTAGACGAGATCCCAGCACTGGTCAGGAGAATGGAGACTTTGAAGGCGAGTAAAATATCTCTGCAGCGACAGATTGACTGTGCCTATAAAGTAAGGGCTGCTAGACCTGGGGTAGAGGCAATAGTGGACAAGAAGCTGAGCGCACTGGCGAAAGAGCTCGCCGATAACGTACAGGAGACGGAGAATGTACTGGAGCAAATGGGACCGGTGGGAGAATCCTACAGAAACCAGCAGCGATTCAAGGAATACCGGAAGTCACCATCATCTCGCTCTAGGGCTGAACCCTCTCAAGATGGCGGCCAGCAGTCCCATGCAAAGCCTATTCTGCAGCCAGCAAGTTTCCCTTTTAAGGAAGGGAATTTGTATGGGGAAGGAGCAGCTAATGCCAAGCCACAGCAAAGACCTGCAGCAGTTCCTGGCAAGGCACCACAAGTCCCAGCAACCAGCACCTTACAGCAAGATCATGGACCCCTGCCTGAAGTTGCATCTGTGCAGACACCACAAGTCCCAGGAGGCAGGTCATCTCAGCAGGACTGTGGACTGTTACCTGAAGGTACTGGGGTAGTAGCACATTTAGGGTCTCAGGTTGTGAGTGTGTGGGACAGTCTGGACTCTGCTGTGCAAGTCACCAATAGTGACTATAATAACACTGTGGACTCTGCTGTGCAGGACTCTCCTGCCACTGACTATCCATCTAATATGTCTGAGATTATAGATAATCCTGTATATAATAATGGTGCAGCAGGGGAAAGTGTTTCTCATTCTGGGGGGGATCCTTCACCATCTATGACATTAGACCCCTCTACAGTCCAGTCTCTGGAGTCTGCTGATATTGCAGACATAGAGGTTGATGGTGGGGCGGACACAGCACAGTCCAATGTACAGGACTTTCCCCCGCTAGTTACTAATGTAGTAACAGAACCTCGTAGTGCAGGTGCTCAGCAGCCCACACAGCGCCCACAGACACGCCAAGATGGCGGATCTGGCCATGCCTCCTCTGGGAATGCCTGGAGCCGCGGTGCTCCTTCTTTTACGTCAGGCACGAACTATACAGGCCAGGCTTTCAAGAGGAGGAATGTAGTCAGGTTTAGGCACAGAGGTGCCAAGGAAGATCTGCCTGATAGAAGGTTTGTGGTCAGAGGGCTCCTATGTACCCAGATGGGCTTCCTGCCGACTGACATCCTGGCAGTGATAAACCTTCCTGACCGCCAGGGGTATGATGTCAGCTTTAAGCTGATGTCTGATCTGGACCGTTTCTGGGATAATCTCACCAGGTTCAGAGACACTGAGGGTTGGAATAAATTCAGCTTCATCCCCATCTCTAAGCCAGATACAGCAAATGTCACCATTGTATTCTGGAATGAGGCCGTTCCCCCTCAGGACATTGTCATCTGGCTCAGGAGACACTGCGACCTCATGTCCGATCTGACTAGGAATAGGGATGAAGACGGGATCTGGACTGGTGGGTGGAAGGTCCTGGTTAAGTTACATCAGCACAACAACGTAACACAACATCTGCCCAACTCATTCTTTATTGGCCGAGAGAAAGGCGTCTGCTTCTATGCGGGTCAGCCACGCAGATGCTTTAGGTGTGGGAAGGCCGGTCATGTGGCGAGTGTGTGCACCATGGTAAAGTGCAGCCTCTGTAATGAAATGGGCCATGTGAGCGCTACCTGCCAAAACATCAGGTGTAATCTGTGTGGTAAGATGGGTCACCCCCACAGGGACTGTCCTGATGCTTGGCATAACCTCCGTAGGGATACCCCTGATGAGGACTTGCTGGCAGCGGCTGATGACATACAGGAGGAGGAGGAGGCGCTGTTGTCAGGGTCAGTAGTCACTGAGCCAGAGCCCCAAACAGATACAGGTGATACCACCCAAGACCAAGCCCAGTCAGGACCCATTGAGGCGACCATGGAGGTTGTTGGGCAGGTTGTACAACCCTCAGTGGCCATCTCTTCTCCTGCCCCAACACCCACCAGTACTAAGAGAAGGAAGAAAGACAGATCCAGCCGTAAGCCTGAGGGTGAGTGGACCACTGTCCAAAAACCAACTAAGATGAGATTGGATAGAACGGGCGATGTTACAGCAACATCAAATAGATTTAGTGTCCTGTCAGAGACCGAAGCAGAAATAGACAGAGAAATCATACGAATGATGGAAGAGTTCGATGATGAACCAGAGGGCGATCCACCCACTAAAAGGAGACCCCGCCGAGCTGAGGTACAGTCTGAATCAGACATGGAAACCGCAGGTCAGCAGGACAGCTCTGACTCTGATCTATAACAATGGGGTCCATCTCTCTGTTTCTTGTATTCCTACTTGTTCTGATGGCAGATTTCTATCTTAACATCATCTCCAGTAATGTTAATAGTATCAGAGCAAGGAGGACGAGACACGCAGTCTATGAACATTTGAAATATCTTGATGCAGATGTATATTTCTTGCAAGAAACCCGTTTAAATAGTCTAGGACTATTACGAGAAGCAGAGAGAGAATGGCAGTCTGGCCCGTCCTTCTGGTCACTGGCAGTGGAACCTTGTGCCGGGGTTTCTATACTGTTTAACACCAGAGATGTCACCATACATAGATTAACCGAGATATTGATGGGGGAGGTGCCTGGTTCTAGAAGTTACCATCCGAGGCAGAAGGCTCCGACTCATCAATATCTATGGTCCTCAGTCAGTGACTGAAAGGGCACATCTGTTTGATGACGTAAAGCAGTACCTCTTTACATCTGTTCCTGTAGTCATGGCAGGGGACTTTAATGCCACTATGTCATCCAGTGATAGACCTACTGGTAGACCTCTCACCAGGGACTGCAAGGTCTTAAATACAGTTATTACACAGGCTGGTCTGTCTGATGTGTTTACTCAGGGTGGTAGGAAGCCAAAATTCACCTACTCCTGCGCTGGTAGATGCAGTCGGATAGACTTAGCTCTGGTGAGTCCTACTGAGAATGTCAGTGAGAAAAGTGAAAAGACAGTCCCTTATTCTTACCATCTGGCCTTGTATTTTTGCTTGGGCTCCACGAAACGCCCTGATATTGGGAGAGGCCTATGGAAACTCAATTCCAGCCTCTTAGATGACGACTATGTCCAGAGTTGTGTCCACTCTCTATTTCAGAACCAGCTTGAGAGAGTCGACTTCTATGGCAACATGGCAGACTGGTGGGAGGATGTCAAGGAGGAGATCAGATCCCTCTTAAGGAAACTGTCAGTTAAGAAGGGGAAGAGTAAGTATAGCCAGTATCTCAGGCTGCGGAAAGAATTAGAGTCACTCTATTCGGCGGGCGGGGATAACCAACATGTGATTGACCGGCTGAAATCTGAGATCAGTCAGTATCAGTACCGCAGGTATACATCCCTGGTTCTTGAACGGGATTATGGGTCCTTAGGGGCGCCTGATCCATTTGAGAATTGCAAGGAGCGGGTGGCAAATAAATCGGTCACAGGTCTCACTGACTCCCAGGGTGTTTTACAGGAATCTCGGGAGGGTATCCTGGGGGTGGTGAGATCTTACTATGCTGACTTGTTTCAGAAGAAGGTTTTGGATAGAGAGAAGGTGGCTCAATTCTTGGAGGCAACTCCAGGTCCTGATACCGATGATTTGGACTTTTCTCCTTTGACAGCGGAATTAACGGTGGAGGAGGTTAAAGAGGCCATAGATAAGTTACATCTGAAGAAGGCACCAGGTCCAGATGGTTTAACAGCTGAATTTTATAAGAAATTTAGAGACCTCTTAGCTCCAGTTCTCAAGGATGTCTACAAAACTAGTCTAGAAAATCACCTGATGCCTCCATCCATGAGAGTGTCCTCCTTGATTCTGCTGTCTAAAGGTAAAGAGCCTACTGACATCAAGAACTGGAGGCCGATTGCCCTCTTGAATGTTGACAGGAAGATTCTTGCAAAGATTCTGTTCTCTAGGTTAGTTTGTTTGTCCCCGGCACTGTTGGCAGGCTCTCAGTTTGGCACAGTTAAAGGGCGGAACATCTCTGGAGCAGTTATCTCGATAAGGGAGATGTTTGAGAGATGTAAAGCTCTGAGGTGTGGGAGATATGTTGTGAGTCTTGACCAGGCTAAGGCCTTTGACAGATTAGACCATGAGTATCTATGGGCCACTTTGACAAAGTACGGGATTCCGGGACAATTTATAGATTGGCTGAGAACTTTGTATTGTGAGGCGGAGAGCTTTCCTCTGATCAATGGTTGGCAGGGTGACACTTTCAGGGTTGAGGCAGGGGTGAGACAAGGTTGCCCACTGAGTCCATTGCTGTATGTGTTTGCCATAGACCCGTTTCTTAGGTCACTGAAGGAGTGTGATTTTCAGGGGGTGCCGGTTCCCCACTGCTTGCCTCTGAGAGTTGTTGCCTATGCGGATGATGTGACTGTGGTGATATCTGAGCCTCGTGAGGTGGAGATGTTGTCTGCGGCCATCAGAAGTTACTCAGAGGCCTCAGGGTCTCTGGTCAAACTTGAAAAGAGTCAAGCTCTCTGGACGGGTCATACTGATCCTATTTTTGATCTGCCACAGTTTGCCCAGGCCTCCTCCTATATTAAGATCCTTGGGGTGAAATTTGGGAGGGATGATAATGCCAGACTAAATTGGGAAGACAAGTTGGAATCCGGAAATGCAAAGGTTCAGCGATGGAAGAACTGGAGGCTGACCTATAGAGAAAGGGTTAAAATGTTGAAGACTTACCTGGTCCCTGTCTTCTTGTACGTCTCTGTTGTCTTTCCTTTGCCAGAATCTTTCTCCGCTAGGCTCTTTAGCCTGTTTTTCCAACTTTTGTGGGGGAACAGGTTAAACCCAATAAAAAGAGGGATAACCTACCTACAGAGGAGAAAGGGTGGGCTGGATATGTTAAATCCAAGGGTGTTCTTTGACTCCATATTTCTAAAAGTAAATTTTGGTTGTCTGGACTCAAACAACAGCTCCCTGTGGGTAAATAGTATCAGGGACTGGATTTTGCCTTTTGCAGAATCCTGGGTGCGAGGCGGCAGCCTTAAGAGGGGTCGATTGTCTCATGGCTACCTCCCCCAATATCTGGTCTATGGCCTGAAGTGTGTCAGGACGTGGAAGCTGGAGTTGACTTACATTGAGAGTAAGACCAGGAGAGACATATACTCCAGGGTATGTAAGGCTTTCTTCTACTCCCGTCTTGCTCTAAGAGACTGTATAACATCCACTCTCCAAGAAAGTCTTAAACTCCTCAATAGCAGAAGACTCCCAGCCAAATTCTTTGACATTGCTTGGTTGTCATTACATGGTAAACTCTTTGTTAGGGGAAACTTAAAATTCTTAAGTGTGCTGGATAGGAAGTGTCCCCTGGGCTGTCAGCAGGAGGAGACCATGGAGCATTTCATTACTGAATGCTGGGGAGGGAGGAAGATATGGGAGGAAGTGTCCAGCAGGTTATCCATCTCCATACTAGAAACCCTGACATACCCCGACATAATCTATGGGGTCCCATCCAACAACACTGGTATAGATAGAGGAACCATGTATCTGATCATTACTGTCATCAAATATTATCACTGGCACGCAAGAACCCGAGTCTCCATATTCAGCGAGATATTTGACCATGAATTCGTAGTCAGACAGATATTATCTGAGCTCAGGTGGATAAAATCACTGGAGATAAAGAGAAACCAGAGAGACAGAAGACTATGGAGGAATGTGGATGTGGTTTAAGTTTGGTCATTTATTTTTGCCTTGTGTTCTGTTTTTATTTATTTTTTTTTTTTTTCCCAACAGGTGTGGACTCTTTAAGTTGATTTGCTTTAGGTATTTTCTGCTTGATAACTCTCGGTACATACAAAATGTATGAAATAATTGAAAGAATTATTGTTTAATTGTATTTATGTTGGTTTTTACTTTAATAAAAATTGCCTCCTATGTACAAGAATATAACTACTATAATACTACCTCCTATGTACAAGAATATAACTGCTATAATACTGCTCCCTATGTACAAGAATATAACTACTATAATACTGCTCCTATATACAAGAATATAACTACTATAATACTGCCCCCTATGTACAAGAATATAACTACTATAATACTGCTCCTATGTACAAGAATATAACTACTATAATACTACCTCCTATGTACAAGAATATAACTACTATAATACTGCCCCCTATGTACAAGAATATAACTACTATAATACTGCTCCTATGTACAAGAATATAACTACTATAATACTGCTCCTATATACAAGAATATAACTACTATAATACTACTCCTATGTACAAGAATATAACTACTATAATACTGCCCCCTATGTACAAGAATATAACTACTATAATACTGCTCCTATGTACAAGAATATAACTACTATAATATTACCTCCTATGTACAAGAATATAACTACTATAATACTGCCTCCTATGTATAAGAATATAACTACTATAATACTACCTCCTATGTACAAGAATATAACTACTATAATACTGCCTCCTATGTACAAGAATATAACTACTATAATACTACCTCCTATGTACAAGAATATAATTACTATAATACTGCTCCTATGTATAAGAATATAACTACTATAATACTACCTCCTATGTACAAGAATATAACTACTATAATGCTACCTCCTATGTACAAGAATATAAGTACTATAATACTGCTCCTATGTATAAGAATATAACTACTATAATACTACCTCCTATGTACAAGAATATAACTACTATAATACTGCCTCCTATGTATAAGAATATAACTACTATAATACTACTCCTATGTACAAGAATATAACTACTATAATACTACTCCTATGTACAAGAATATAACTACTATAATACTACTCCTATGTACAAGAATATAACTACTATAATACTGCCTCCTATGTACAAGAATATAACTACTATAATACTGCCCCCTATGTACAAGAATATAACTACTATAATACTGCCTCCTATGTATAAGAATATAACTACTATAATACTGCTCCTATGTACAAGAATATAACTACTATAATACTGCTCCTATGTACAAGACTATAACTACTATAATACTGCTCCTATGTACAAGAATATAACTACTATAATACTGCTCCTATGTACAAGAATATAACTACTATAATACTACTCCTATGTACAAGAATATAACTACTATAATACTGCTCCTATGTACAAGAATATAACTACTATAATACTGCTCCTATGTACAAGAATATAACTACTATAATACTGCTCCTATGTACAAGGATATAACTACTATAATACTACTCCTATGTACAAGAATATAACTACTATAATACTGCTCCTATGTACAAGAATATAACTACTATAATACTACCTCCTATGTACAAGAATATATCTACTATAATACTGCTCCTATGTACAAGAATATAACTACTATAATACTGCTCCTATGTACAAGAATATAACTACTATAATACTGCCCCCTATGTACAAGAATATAACTACTATAATACTGCTCCTATGTACAAGAATATAACTACTATAATACTGCTCCTATGTACAAGAATATAACTACTATAATACTACTCCTATGTACAAGAATATAACTACTATAATACTGCTCCTATGTACAAGAATATAACTACTATAATACTGCTCCTATGTACAAGAATATAACTACTATAATACTGCTCCTATGTACAAGAATATAACTACTATAATACTGCCCCCTATGTACAAGAATATAACTACTATAATACTGCTCCTATGTACAAGAATATAAGTACTATAATACTGCTCCTATGTACAAGAATATAACTACTATAATACTACTCCTATGTACAAGAATATAACTACTATAATACTGCTCCTATGTACAAGAATATAACTACTATAATACTACTCCTATGTACAAGAATATAACTACTATAATACTGCCCCCTATGTACAAGAATATAACTACTATAATACTGCTCCTATGTACAAGAATATAACTACTATAATACTACTCCTATGTACAAGAATATAACTACTATAATACTGATCCTATGTACAAGAATATAACTACTATAATACTACCTCCTATGTACAAGAATATAACTACTATAATACTGCTCCTATGTACAAGAATATAACTACTATAATACTGCTCCTATGTACAAGAATATAACTACTATAATACTACTCCTATGTACAAGAATATAACTACTATAATACTACCTCCTATGTACAAGAATATAACTACTATAATACTACCTCCTATGTACAAGAATATAACTACTATAATACTGCTCCTATGTACAAGAATATAACTACTATAATACTACCTCCTATGTACAATAATATAACTACTATAATACTGCTCCTATGTACAAGAATATAACTACTATAATACTACTCCTATGTACAAGAATATAACTACTATAATACTACCTATGTACAAGAATATAACTACTATAATACTGCCCCTATGTACAAGAATATAACTACTATAATACTACCTATGTACAAGAATATAACTACTATAATACTACCTCCTATGTACAAGAATATAACTACTATAATACTGCTCCTATGTACAAGAATATAACTACTATAATACTACCTCCTATGTACAATAATATAACTACTATAATACTGCTCCTATGTACAAGAATATAACTACTATAATACTTCTCCTATGTACAAGAATATAACTACTATAATACTACCTCCTATGTACAAGAATATAACTACTATAATACTACTCCTATGTACAAGAATATAACTACTATAATACTACTCCTATGTACAAGAATATAACTACTATAATACTGCTCCTATGTACAAGAATATAACTACTATAATACTACTCCTATGTACAAGAATATAACTACTATAATACTTCTCCTATGTACAAGAATATAACTACTATAATACTACCTCCTATGTACAAGAATATAACTACTATAATACTACCTCCTATGTACAAGAATATAACTACTATAATACTGCCTCCTATGTACAAGAATATAACTACTATAATACTGCCCCTATGTACATGAATAGTGTACATATGGGGAATAGAGTAGTATTTTGGGGCTTTCGCCATACTCGGTTGCTGGTGGAGCCATGCTCACTATACTATAGGTCAGTAGTTTTTTCCTTCTGACTGATGTTCTCTGGTGATGAGTCGGTGATTACAGATTACTAGTCAGATATACATTGTGAGCTGGACTGGGCCCGGCCACCGGATGATATCACAGAGGGCGGAAAAGGTTAAATCACAGAACATTAGACCGCCACCCCGGCTCCTGTACACTGTGCTTGTGTGATTGGGGAGAGGAGGGTGCAGAGAGGTTGCCCTGCTGTGTCAAGTTTACACACCGTGTTACCTGTCAGTAAAAGTAGTGCTTGTCAGTAAATGTGCAATTATTTTACTCCTTATCTGAGAATTAGGGATATCTCCCAGACTGGTAGATGTCTTATCTACCCCCATACCAAACCTCTACCCCCGGACACAACCACGGACACCTGGACACCAAGTGGAAGGGCTGAGTATCCAAATGTGTAGTCTGTGGTGTGTAAAAGGGATAGCTGGAGGCCAGGACTGAGGTGTAACTATTTGGTGGTGGGGTTCTGATCAGCCAGCTTTGGCCCTGGGCTGCTCCCCCAATCTTTCCCCGCCATCGCCCTGTAACATCAAGTCTATAGACATCACCAGTTTTCTCTGCTAGCTTTGAGTTATTATATCCCATATCAGAGAACTGTGTCCCTACATACTGATGGTGTCCAGTCATGGCTGACAGTATCACGCTATGTATGAAGGAGAATGGTAACACGCAGTCGTCTACTATGCCTGGAGTACATGGAGACTAATGTTACCTCCAGCCGAATCTATACCGGCAATCTATATAGTGTAATGTCTTCAGAATTACCCAAAAGTTTTGGATTTCTGCGAATCTGAAACTTTCGAGATTTGTCCCACACGAACCACAAAGAAGTATCTTGTGAGCCGAGTGACAGGCCAGCTGCTAGGGAGTGTGCGCTTATACTCACCTATCCTAGCGTTTCCCAATATGTGGGGTGAGGTGACACTTCATCTTTGAGGAATAGGCAAGAGGTCATCCTCAGGGTGGGTGTAATGGTTGGATGGGGATGTGAGGGGGTGGGAAACGGAGACGCAGGGCGACAACACTAGTAGAACCTCGGTCACCATTTTCTACATCCGTACCCAATATTTCTGAACATTTAGTCTAATATGTTCACTAAGTTAGTAGACCAAGATGTCACAGTGCATCAGGTATGACATAATATAGTATGGTGATGTCAGCGCTTCCAGTAAGTGTGGGGTTAATCCTGCAGGACTGTAGTAATGGTGGATGACGTGGCCCTCTTTAGGACTACCTGAGAAGACGCTTTGTTCTGCTCTGCAGTCAGCACTTTGCTGAGTACCGGGTAACCTCAGCCTATTACATAACGGTTATAAAAAGATCCAAAACACAGGTATAACACCGCGCCGCTCTTGTGGCAGTGACATCATGTTGTATTTAGCCCACGAAAGATTGACCATCAATTAAAGCTATCGCCATCATTTCTATGGTTCTGTGTTTACTGGGCCAGTAGCAGCCAGGGGCCACATGATAGTGCCCAGGTAATAAGGAGGAGGTGTGCGAGGAGACCCTGCCAGCACTCACTGCCTCGTACACAATGGTCCGGACCACAGACTATCATCTGATCCAGGACCCCGGGTATCAGCTCCTCCGCCATCTTGTTTCACCTCATTGTACTTTGCTGTGGGATATTCGTGACCTCAGAGGTCTTCATATACTGACCAGGAGAGGGCAGCAGTGCATGCTCTGTACAGACACTGACCAGGAGAGGGCAGCAGTGCATGCTCTGTACAGACACTGACCAGGAGAGGGCAGCAGTGCATGCTCTGTACAGACACTGACCAGGAGAGGGCAGCGGTGCATACTCTGTACAGACACTGACCAGGAGAGGGCAGCGGTGCATGCTCTGTACAGACACTGAGCAGGAGAGGCAGCGGGCCGACAGCGGGTGCATACTCTGTACAGACACTGACCAGAAGAGGGCAGCGGTGCATACTCTGTACAGACACTGACCAGAAGAGGGCAGCGGTGCATGCTCTGTACAGACACTGAGCAGGAGAGGGCAGCTGTGCATGCTCTGTACAGACACTGAGCAGGAGAGGACAGTGGTGCATACTCTGTACAGACACTGACCAGAAGAGGGCAGCGGTGCATACTCTGTACAGCCACTGAGCCGGAGAGGACAGCGGTGCATACTCTGTACAGACACTGACCAGAAGAGGGCAGCGGTGCATACTCTGTACAGATACTGACCAGGAGAGGGCAGCGGTGCATACTCTGTACAGACACTGACCAGAAGAAGGCAGCGGTGCATGCTCTGTACAGATACTGACCAGAAGAGGGCAGCGGTGCATGCTCTGTACAGGTACTGACCAGAAGAGGGCAGCGGTGCATGCTCTGTACAGATACTGACCAGAAGAGGGCAGCGGTGCATGCTCTGTACAGACACTGACCAGAAGAGGGCAGCGGTGCATGCTCTGTACAGACACTGGTATAATGTTGTACCGTGTTAGCCATTGAAAGTAGTGGAAGAGTGAAGAAATCAGGCGATACCTTTTAGAGGCTAACTGAGTATATTTATAAGTAAGCTTTCAGGAGTACTAGCTAGCTCCCTTCATCAGACATGGTGCTAGCTAGTAGGGAGCTAGCTAGTACTCCTGAAAGCTTACTTATATAAATATACTCAGTTAGCCTCTAAAAGGTATCGCCTGATTTCTGTACAGACACTGACCAGGAGAGGGCAGCAGTGCATGCTCTGTACAGACACTGACCAGGAGAGGGCAGCGGTGCATGCTCTGTACAGACACTGACCAGGAGAGGGCAGCGGTGCATGCTCTGTACAGACACTGACCAGGAGAGGGCAGCGGTGCATACTCTGTACAGACACTGACCAGGAGAGGGCAGCGGTGCATACTCTGTACAGACACTGACCAGGAGAGGGCAGCGGTGCATGCTCTGTACAGACACTGACCAGGAGAGGGCAGCGGTGCATACTCTGTACAGACACTGACCAGGAGAGGGCAGCGGTGCATGCTCTGTACAGACACTGACCAGGAGAGGGCAGCAGTGCATACTCTGTACAGACACTGACCAGGAGAGGGCAGCGGTGCATGCTCTGTACAGTAGTATAATGTTGTACCGTGTTAGCCATAGAAAGTAGTGGATGAGTGAAGAAATCAGGCGATACCATTTAGAGGCTAACTGAGTATATTTGCAGAGTTTGCAGAGTTTGAAATTTTTGCATTGACTTATATTCCCATTCCTTTTTCTCCGCTGACAGTGTACCTATCCCACAGCAGGTGCACAGAATTAGGGGGACATTCTCCTGCAGGTCTTCCAATGTGGTGTACCTCATAATGTGTGTGCAATGTCCCACCACAGGCCTCTATGTGGGGGAAACAGGGCAGAGACTCAGTCAATGAATGAACTCACACAGATCCACCATTAATAACAGCAGAACCGATCTCCCAGTGGCCGCACATTTCTCCGGAGAAAACCACTCTACTGAAGATTTGCGGGTTGTGGTTTTAATGGGACATTTGAAGATGCAGAGGGAGAGAAAGGAATGGGAATATAAGTTAATGCAAAAATTTCAAACTCTGCAATTTGGACCTGTTAGGGTATATAGTCATAGATGGGGGTCCGAGCTTGTGATCCCCCCTTTGTGACCTAGGACAATTGTCCAGGAGCTAGGGCATCACATCTGATATGATAGGGAGTTCTCCGTCCCCTGTAAACGTTATGGCCCAGCTTTCCCAGGATCCTGAACTGTAAATGTGCCTAGTGATGTAGCTTTATGAGTGCTGGACATGTATCATCATGTAGCTGAGCACCTATAACATACAGCATTCTGGATATAAAGCTATAGGACCCTGTTCAGACTTTTATAACTGAATAGACGTATTTCAGGGTTCCAGCTGCAGTTCCACCAGACTCCAGCAGATGGTGCCCTTGACTACATATCCCCGCACAGCAGCTGCTCATCCCTGGGCATTGAGTCTGGTGACATGGTTAATATATAACCTGCTGCTTCCATCCATCTCCCTGCTAATACATGGCTGCCACCTCAGGTCTGTATACAGGCTGGACAGTGGGGTTAATGGACAACCAGCCTCTGTGTGCAAGTATTTCCTGCCCTCAATAGGAATGCCGGGTGATGGATACCCCAGCCTGACAGCCCCGGGCAGAGTAATCCGATAGGTCCTGCCTGTGCCCATCACTGATGTACCCACTGACAGACGTAGAGAAAGTCGCCATCTTCTCGCCATCAATCATAGCGGGTGACCTCTCCGATACTCCCTTTATATTTCATCCCTCAACACTTTCAGGGTCTCTGCTTGCTGTCAGTGAATTGGACACTTCTTACTTCCATCCCCTTCTGGCTTCATACTTCTCATCCTTAGTAGAGATAAGCGTACTAGTTTTGCAATTTCGGGTGTCCGCCACCAACTAATGCCTATTATAGTACAGACACTGGTGTATAATAAGTGGGGGCCCAGGGTAGGACACAATCCCGTCTCCTCTTCTGGGCTCCCTGGCGGTGTCTGACACGCCATCGCTGTCCTCTTCTGGCCTCCTGGTGACTGCTGGGGCCACACATAGGTCTCAGTTGTGCCCCTGGGGTCCATGGCCATATCCAGCAAGTCAGAAGAGACTGAAAGATGACCAAAGAGAGCCACAAGGACACCGCGGGAGCCGCGGAGAGGTGATGGAAGGGGAGTATCAGTGTTTATTATATCAGACTCCATAGAGAGACCCCATAGAAGAATAATGGCACTTGTAGGTCAACGGATCTGGCAGGAAAACTTCACCAATATTCGCTAAATGAATCTCGCGAGGTTCGCCCCTCTTCTTCAGTATTCTGGCGGGTTTTTCAGACTTTGATAACAGAGGGTTCCCCAAGTAAGGAGGGGAGATTTATACGACATTCACGTCTGTACCAGGAAGAGCAGAAACACGGATCGCAATAATAGCGGACAGCGCCCCCTGACTATAATGGAGTCTGTCGGTGCCTGATATTTGTAGCTGTAGTCGCCGGGTGATTGAGCTTGTGGCCATTTATTGGTTGATTTTATCAAGTTTAACAACGGAATAAAATACAGAAGACAAAATCCGGGTGACAAGTGGTGGGAACGGAAGGAACATCAGGAAGAGAAGGGGGAAGGAAGGCTGGAGAGGGGTACAAAGAGGATGGGGGGAGAGGGGTACAAAGAGGATGGGGGGAGAGGGGTACAAAGAGGATGGGGGAGAGGGGTACAAAGAAAGGGAGAGGATGGGGGGAGAGGGGTACAAAGAGGATGGGGGGAGAGGGGTACAAAGAGGATGGGGGGGGAGAGGGGTACAAAGAGGATGGGGGGAGAGGGGTACAAAGAGGTGGGGGGGGGGGCAAGGGTGGGGGGGGGGGCAGAGGATGGGGGAGAGGGGACAAGAGGATGGGGGAGAGGGGTACAAAGAGGATGGGGGGAGAGGGGTACAAAGAGGATGGGGGGGGAGGGGCAAGGGGTGGGGGGAGAGGGGCAAAGGGGGGGGGGGTCAAAGGGGTGGGGGGGAGGGGTACAAAGAGGATGGGGGGAGAGGGGTACAAAGAGGATGGGGGAGAGGGGTACAAAGAGGATGGGGGGAGAGGGGTACAAAGAGGATGGGGGGAGAGGGGTACAAAGAGGATGGGGGGAGAGGGGTACAAAGAGGATGGGGGGAGAGGGGTACAAGGGTGGGGGGGTCAAAGAGGATGGGGGGAGAGGGAGGAGAGAGGGGTACAAAGAGGATGGGGGGAGAGGGGTACAAAGAGGATGGGGGGGGGGGTACAAAGGGGGGGGAGAGGGGTACAAAGAGGATGAGGGGGAGAGGGGTACAAAGAGGATGGGGGAGAGGGGTACAAAGAGGATGGGGGGAGAGGGGTACAAGAGGATGGGGGAGAGGGGTACAAAGAGGATGGGGGAGGGGAGAGGGGTACAAAGAGGATGGGGGGAGGGGTACAAAGAGGATGGGGGGAGAGGGGTACAAAGAGGATGGGGGGAGAGGGGTACAAAGAGGATGGGGGGAGAGGGGTACAAGAGGTGGGGGGGAGAGGGGTACAAAGAGGATGGGGGGGGGCAGGGGGGAGAGGGGTACAAAGAGAGGATGGGGGAGAGGGGTACAAAGAGGATGGGGGAGAGGGGTACAAAGAGGATGGGGGGAGAGGGTACAAAGAGGATGGGGGAGAGGGGTCAAGGGGGGGGGGGGTACAAAGAGGATGGGGGAGAGGGGTACAAAGAGGATGGGGGAGAGGGGTACAAAGAGGATGGGGGGAGAGGGGTACAAAGAGGATGGGGGAGAGGGGTACAAAGGGGGGGGGAGGGGTACAAGAGGATGGGGGAGAGGGGTACAAAGAGGATGGGGGGAGAGGGGTACAAAGGGATGGGGGGAGAGGGGTACAAAGGGATGGGGATGGGGTACAAGGGGATGGGGGAGAGGGGTACAAAGAGGATGGGGGGGAGAGGGGTACAAAGAGGATGGGGGAGAGGGGTACAAAGGATGGGGGAGGGGGGACGAGGGGTGGGGGAGAGGGGTACAAAGAGGATGGGGGGAGAGGGGTACAAAGAGGATGGGGGAGAGGGGTACAAAGAGAGGGGGAGGGGGTACAAAGGGGATGAGGGGGAGAGGGGTACAAAGGGGATGGGGGGGGGGGGTACAAAGGGGGGGGAGGAGGTGGGGGGAGAGGGGTACAAAGGGGATGGGGGGAGAGGGGTACAAAGGGGATGGGGGGAGGGGCAGGGATGGGGGAGAGGGGTACAAAGGGGATGAGGGGAGGGGGAGAGGGGTACAAAGAGGGGGGAGGGAAGGGGGAGAGGGGTACAAAGAGGAGGGGGAGGGGGGAGAGGGGTACAAAGAGGATGGGGGGAGAGGGGTACAAAGAGGATGGGGGGAGAGGGGTACAAAGAGTTGGGGGGGGGGCACAAAGAGGATGGGGGAGAGGGGTACAAAGAGGATGGGGGGAGGGGGAAGAGGGGTACAAAGAGGATGGGGGAGAGGGGTACAAAGAGGATGGGGGGAGAGGGGTACAAAGAGGATGGGGGGAGAGGGGTACAAAGAGGATGGGGGGAGAGGGGTACAAAGGGGATGGAGGGAGAGGGGTACAAGGGATGAGGGGGAGAGGGGTACAAAGAGGATGGGGGGAGAGGGGTACAAAGAGGATGAGGGGGGAGAGGGGTACAAAGAGGATGGGGGAGAGGGGTACAAAGAGGATGAGGGGGAGAGGGGTACAAGAGGATGGGGGAGATACAAGAGGTGGGGGAGAGGGGTACAAAGAGGATGGGGGGAGAGGGATACAAAGAGGATGGGGGAGAGGGGTACAAAGGGGATGGGGGGGGAGAGGGATACAAAGAGGATGGGGGGAGAGGGGTACAAAGAGGATGAGGGGAGAGGGGGGTACAAAGAGGATGGGGGAGGGGTACAAAGAGGATGGATGGGGGAGGGGTACAAAGAGGATGGGGGAGAGGGATACAAAGAGGATGGGGGGAGAGGGGTACAAAGAGGATGGGGGAGGGGTACAAAGAGGATGGGGGAGAGGGACAAAGGGGGGGGGAGAGGGGTACAAAGAGGATGGGGGGAGAGGGGTACAAAGAGGATGGGGGAGAGAGGGGTACAAAGAGGATGGGGGGAGAGGGGTACAAAGAGGATGGGGGGAGGGGTCAAGGGGTGGGGGGGGGGGGGGGGGTACTAAGGAGATTCAGCTCTTTATCGTCCGGAGCTTCCTAAGGGATCTGCACCAGACGGACACAGCGTAGATAGCTTTACTGCCATTTCTGTGACAACCCTGAAGTGCGTGGAATAATATGTTTGTTACTCAGCTTTCCCAAGCTCCTGAATGTCTAGTCATATATGGCTATAGCCTCCGCTAACCATTCACCTCTCACCTCCCCCATGTATAGCATTGCACTGGGCTGGATGTGCAGCCTTTGATCCTGTCCCTGGCTCTGGGCTACTTGTATTGTTGGGCCCCCTGCTGTCTGCACACAAACACTCAGGGGCCCGGCCCTTGCTCCTCAGACATGCAGCAGCTGTATTAGTGTTCACAATGTATCATTTACATCTCCCTGCAGCCGGGACCCCTTACTGGGGGCTATTCACTGTAGAATGGAAGCCGCAGGGGGTCCCCGGCAACTCTCAGCCCTCCCTACTGCAGCCAAAAGTGCAAGCTACACTGTGATGTATGTGTAATGTACAGGAGCTGTGTGTAATGGGGCGCGGGGGTCACTGACAGGGGGGAAGACACTATACACTACACCGACAGTATACTGTATATATACGTGGCGTGAGGCACACGGACCCCATAGCTGTGACACTCCATATTGGTCATAAAACTGTCGCCATCACTTTAAGGTTTGATGAATGACCGCCATGTTAAGGTGCAGGCACCATCTGCAGGTGGAAACGGCACAAATGTTATAGATTATCCATTAACCGTCCACCATGTGTGGTGCGGAGGAGACATAATAACCCTGGGCCCCTGGACCTAAGGGACCCCACCATACTACAGAATAGCACCGCTATAAGTGGGTGTGGCCAAGGAGGTTGTTATACTAACTGAGCTATGATGTCACCACAATCTATGTTTATAGGGCCACAAATGTGGCTGTAATGGAGCAGTAAGTGAGGGTGAGCGGTGGAGTCATCTATGAGATCCACTGTACATACTACAAGGCCCGTAGTACAGCCAAACACCACAGGGGGTAATGGGTCAGACAAGTCTCTGTTGCCTGTAGCAACCAATCACATCGCAGCTTTCAATTTTTTAATAGCCCCATAAGAAATGAAAGCTACGCTGTGATTGGTTGCAATGCCCAATACAGACAGTTTCCCCTTTAGACGGACTCGTCCTATGTGAGGCCCCTTCGACTTTGGCCATAGCTATATTCTTTCTGCTGCGATGGTCCAGGAAGTAGCTGTCTGACAACCACCGCTGCTATCTGTCACCTGGTCACCGGGGCCTCCACCTCCTGAAACCCTTATTATCAGCTTTGTATGGATGGCCCTTACCCTCCGGGGTACTAGCAGATACCACGCGCTATAGTAATTGTGATATGGATGATGGTGTTTGATGGTGTTTGGCCATACGCAGGGCACTAGGACTGGGTTGGGGGGTAGAAGCCCTGAGGCCGGGCTATCGTATGTGCTGATCTCACTGGGAAGGGCCACATATTTTTATATAATGACTCTGATGTGACCACAATGCCGGTCTATGGGCAGATACTATCAGGACTCAGGGTAGAGAAGCTCCGAGGTCGGGACGTATACCTCAGTGTTATGGTCCCGCCAATCCCGGCTCATGGATTCCTGCCCCCTTAGTACTTCACAATGCACAAGTCTCTCCGTCCCGTCCTCTCTGCTCCTGAGGACATTGATGGCTCTCCATCCATCTTGTCCTCATACAAAGCCCCTCTCCCATCTCAGGTTAATCTTTAATCCCCCTCCCAATCCATTTCCCCTCATCCTACTGTACTCAGGGTTTAATGGTTAACCTTAGGGGATCCGTCATACTGTAAGCGGAGATCTGGGATCAATCTTCCCTCCGGTAATAACTCTTCATGGTCATTGTGAGATGAGGACTCCATGTACACATGTAGATGATAGGAGTGATGATGGATATAATGGTATCAGGCCAGGAGCGGCCATGTCTGCCCCATTCTATGGGCGGCCGCAGGTCCATCGGGGTGGACAATGCTGCGGGTAATTATTGATAGGACGCACACTTGTCCCTATTAATTCATTACTAGATGGTGACAGGAGACACGAGAGCAGCGGCCGCGTCATAAATCTACTTATAGGAAGCCATGTCTCCCTGCACCTCCTGTGTCAGACGCTCAGACAGTGACACACACTAGTAGTTCACAGTCACCCCCATCACTGGAAGACAAGCAATATGGCCGCCGTTACAGCTTTTATAGGGGTGGATTACACACTTTCCCAGAATCCTGAATGGCAAACAAACATCTGCTCCTATACTGATACATAGATGATTTACCATTCAGGATTCTAGAAAGCTGAGTGAGCAATGTCATGGACGTTTTACTGGTTGTCAGCAGGCAGGGGTGTAGGTATAGGGGTGCAGAGGATACAGTCACGCTCTATGGTTTATAAGCCCCCTCCACGTAAAAGGTGACCCGAATTATAACCAATATGTGGTACTTGTGGGCCTTGTACAGCTGACTCCACATCTGGGTGTGCCGGGCAGGTGGTGAACCCAAATCTGGGCGGGCAGGAAAGGAGGTAATCCCAGGTGTGAGTGTGCAGGACAAGGGGCAATGTGGGACAGGACAGGAGATCCATCTGGACATGTAGTGCAGGCGGTCACCCCAAATCTGGACAGGAGTAGGACAAGTGACCTTGGGGGCAGGCCCTGGGTGTGCAGGTATGGAGGTAACTCCAGGTCTGGGTGTGCCAGGTAACTCCGCCGGAGGTCTGGGTGTGCAGGTATGGAGATAACCCTGGGTCTGGGTGTGCAGGTATGGAGATAACCCTGGGGGCTGGGTGTGCAGGTATGGAGGTAACACCAGGCCTGGGTGTGCAGGTATGGAGGTAGTCCTCTGTCTGGGTGTGCAGGTATGGAGGTAACCCTGGGTCTGGGTGTGCAGGTATGGAGGTAACTCCAGGTCTGGGTGTGCAGGTATGGAGGTAACGCCAGGTCTGGGTGTGCAGGTATGGAGGTAACGCCAGGTCTGGGTGTGCAGGTATGGAGGTAGCCCTGGGTCTGGGTGTGCAGGGTAGGAGGTAACGCCAGGTCTGGGTGTGCAGGTATGGAGGTAACGCCAGGTCTGGGTGTGCAGGTATGGAGGTAACCCTGGGTCTGGGTGTGCAGGTATGGAGATAACCCTGGGTCTGGGTGTGCAGGTATGGAGGTAACACCAGGCCTGGGTGTACAGGTATGGAGGTAGTCCTCTGTCTGGGTGTGCAGGTATGGAGGTAACCCTGGGTCTGGGTGTGCAGGTATGGAGGTAACGCCAGGTCTGGGTGTGCAGGTATGGAGGTAGCCCTGGGTCTGGGTGTGCAGGTATGGAGGTAACGCCAGGTCTGGGTGTGCAGGTATGGAGGTAGCCCTGGGTCTGGGTGTGCAGGGTAGGAGGTAACTCCAGGTCTGGGTGTGCACGAATGGAGGAAACTCCAGGCCTGGGTGTGCAGGTATGGAGGTAACCCTGGGTCTGAGTGTGCAGGTAAGGAGGTAGCCCTGGGTCTGGGTGTGCAGGTATGGAGGAAACTCCAGGTCTGGGTGTGCAGGTATGGAGATAACTCCGGGTCTGGGTGTGAAGGTAACTCCAGGCCTGGGTGTGCAGGTATGGAGGCAACCCTGGGTCTGGGTGTGCAGGTATGGAGGTAACCCTGGGTCTGGTTGTGCAGGTATGGAGATAACTCCAGGTCTGGGTGTGCAGGTAACTCCAGGCCTGGGTGTGCAGGTATGGAGGTAACCCTGGGTCTGGGTGTGCAGGTATGGAGGTAACCCTGGGTCTGGGTGTGCAGGTATGGAGGTAACCCTGGGTCTGGTTGTGCAGGTATGGAGGTAACTCCAGGCCTGGGTGTGCAGGTATGGAGATAACCCTGGGTCTGGGTGTGCAGGTATGGAGGTAACTCCAGGTCTGGGTGTGCAGGTATGGAGGTAACTCCAGGTCTGGGTGTGCAGGTATGGAGGTAACTCCAGGTCTGGGTGTGCAGGTATGGAGGTAACCCTGGGTCTGGGTGTGCAGGTATGGAGGAAACTCCAGGTCTGGGTGTGCAGGTATGGAGATAACTCCTGGTCTGGGTGTTCAGGTAACTCCAGGCCTGGGTGTGCAGGTATGGAGGTAACGCCAGGTCTGGGTGTGCAGGTATGGAGGTAACGCCAGGTCTGGGTGTGCAGGTATGGAGGTAACGCCAGGTCTGGGTGTGCAGGTATGGAGGTAACCCTGGGTCTGGGTGTGCAGGGTAGGAGGTAACGCCAGGTCTGGGTGTGCAGGTATGGAGGTAACGCCAGGCGGGGGCAGGATGGAGGACCCGGGCGGGGGCAGGAGGAGGAACCCAGGTCTGGGTGTGCAGGATGGAGGTAACCCTGGGTCTGGGTGTGCAGGGGGGGCCCGGGTCTGGGTGTGCAGGTATGGAGGTAACCCTGGGTCTGGGTGTGCAGGATGGGGACTCCAGTTGGGTGTGCAGGTATGGAGGTAACTCCAGGTCTGGGTGTGCAGGTATGGAGGTAACTCCAGGTCTGGGTGTGCAGGTATGGCGGTAACCTGGGTTGGGTGGAGGTAAGGCCCAGGTCTGGGTGTGCAGGAGGCGTAGAGGGTGGTGGAGGTAACGCCAGGTCTGGGTGTGCAGGTGGATGGGTTAGGTTGGAACGCCAGGTCTGGGTGTGCAGGTATGGAGGTAACCCTGGGTCTGGGTGTGCAGGTATGGAGGTAACCCTGGGTCTGGGTGTGCAGGTATGGAGATAACCCTGGGTCTGGGTGTGCAGGTATGGAGATAACCCTGGGTCTGGGTGTGCAGGTATGGAGGTAGTCCTCTGTCTGGGTGTGCAGGTATGGAGGTAGTCCTCTGTCTGGGTGTGCAGGTATGGAGGTAACACTGGGTCTGGGTGTGCAGGTATGGAGGTAACACTGGGTCTGGGTGTGCAGGTATGGAGGTAACCCTGGGTCTGGGTGTGCAGGTATGGAGGTAACGCCAGGTTTGGGTGTGCAGGTATGGAGGTAGCCCTGAGTCTGGGTGTGCAGGTATGGAGGTAACGCCAGGTCTGGGTGTGCAGGTATGGAGGTAACGCCAGGTCTGGGTGTGCAGGTATGGAGGTAGCCCTGGGTCTGGGTGTGCAGGTATGGAGGTAGCCCTGGGTCTGGGTGTGCAGGTATGGAGGTAACGCCAGGTCTGGGTGTGCAGGTATGGAGGTAACGCCAGGTCTGGGTGTGCAGGTATGGAGGTAGCCCTGGGTCTGGGTGTGCAGGTATGGAGGTAGCCCTGGGTCTGGGTGTGCAGGGTAGGAGGTAACTCTGGGTCTGGGTGTGCAGGTATGGAGGTAACCCTGGGTCTGGGTGTGCAGGTATGGAGGTAACTCCAGGTCTGGGTGTGCAGGTATGGAGGTAACTCCAGGTCTGGGTGTGCAGGTATGGAGGTAACGCCAGGTCTGGGTGTGCAGGTATGGAGGTAGCCCTGAGTCTGGGTGTGCAGGTATGGAGGTAACGCCAGGTCTGGGTGTGCAGGTATGGAGGTAACGCCAGGTCTGGGTGTGCAGGTATGGAGGTAGCCCTGGGTCTGAGTGTGCAGGTAAGGAGGTAACCCTGGGTCTGGGTGTGCAGGTATGGAGGTAACTCCAGGTATGGAGGTAACGCAGTGTCTGGGTGTGCAGGTAAGGAGGTAGTTCTATGTCTGGGTGTGCAGGTATGGAGGTAACTCCAGGTCTGGGTGTGCAGGTATGGAGGTAACCCCAGGTCTGGGTGTGCAGGTAAGGAGGTAACCCTGGGTCTGGGTGTGGAGGTAAGGAGGTAACTCCAGGTCTGGGTGTGGAGGTAAGGAGGTAACTCCAGGTCTGGGTGTGCAGGTAAGGAGGTAGTCCTATGTCTGGGTGTGCAGGTAAGGAGGTAGCCCTGGGTCTGAGTGTGCAGGTAAGGAGGTAGTCCTATGTCTGGGTGTGCAGGTAAGGAGGTAGTCCTATGCCTGGGTGTGCAGGTAAGGAGGTAGCCCTGGGTCTGATTGTGCAGGTAAGGAGGTAGTCCTATGTCTGGGTGTGCAGGTAAGGAGGTAGTCCTATGTCTGGGTGTGCAGGTAAAGAGGTAGCCCTGGGTCTGGGTGTGCAGGTAATGAGGTAACTCCAGGTCTGGGTGTGCAGGTAAGGAGGTAGTCCTATGTCTGGGTGTGCAGGTAAGGAGGTAGTCCTATGTCTGGGTGTGCAGGTAAGGAGGTAGTCCTATGTCTGAGTGTGCAGGTAAGGAGGTAGTCCTATGCCTGGGTGTGCAGGTAAGGAGGTAGTCCTATGCCTGGGTGTGCAGGTAAGGAGGTAACCCTGGGTCTGGGTGTGGAGGTAAGGAGGTAACTCCAGGTCTGGGTGTGCAGGTAAGGAGGTAACTCCAGGTCTGGGTGTGCAGATAAGGAGATAGTCCTATGTCTGGGTGTGCAGGTAAGGAGATAGTCCTATGTCTGGGTGTGCAGGTAAGGAGGTAGTCCTATGTCTGAGTGTGCAGGTAAGGAGGTAGTCCTATGCCTGGGTGTGCAGGTAAGGAGGTAGTCCTATGCCTGGGTGTGCAGGTAAGGAGGTAGCCCTGGGTCTGAGTGTGCAGGTAAGGAGGTATCTCCAGGTCTGGGTGTGCAGGTAAGGAGGTAGTCCTATGCCTGGGTGTGCAGGTAAGGAGGTAGCCCTGGGTCTGAGTGTGCAGGTAAGGAGGTATCTCCAGGTCTGGGTGTGCAGGTAAGGAGGTAGTCCTATGCCTGGGTGTGCAGGTAAGGAGGTAGCCCTGGGTCTGAGTGTGCAGGTATGGAGGTAACTCCAGGTCTGGGTGTGCAGGTAAGGAGGTATCTCCAGGTCTGGGTGTGCAGGTAAGGAGGTAGTCCTATGCCTGGGTGTGCAGGTAAGGAGGTAGGGCTGGGTCTGAGTGTGCAGGTATGGAGGTAACTCCAGGTCTGGGTGTGCAGGTAAGGAGGTATCTCCAGGTCTGGGTGTGCAGGTAAGGAGGTAGTCCTATGCCTGGGTGTGCAGGTAAGGAGGTAGCCCTGGGTCTGAGTGTGCAGGTAAGGAGGTAGTCCTATGTCTGGGTGTGCAGGTAAGGAGGTAGTCCTATGTCTGGGTGTGCAGGTAAGGAGGTAGCCCTGGGTCTGGGTGTGCAGGTAATGAGGTAACTCCAGGTCTGGGTGTGCAGGTATGGAGATAACCCTGGGTCTGGGTGTGCAGGTATGGAGATAACCCTGGGGGCTGGGTGTGCAGGTATGGAGGTAACACCAGGCCTGGGTGTGCAGGTATGGAGGTAGTCCTCTGTCTGGGTGTGCAGGTATGGAGGTAACGCCAGGTCTGGGTGTGCAGGTATGGAGGTATCTCCAGGTCTGGGTGTGCAGGTAAGGAGGTATCTCCAGGTCTGGGTGTGCAGGTAAGGAGGTAGCCCTGGGTCTGAGTGTGCAGGTATGGAGGTATCTCCAGGTCTGGGTGTGCAGGTAAGGAGGTATCTCCAGGTCTGGGTGTGCAGGTAAGGAGGTAGCCCTGGGTCTGAGTGTGCAGGTATGGAGGTATCTCCAGGTCTGGGTGTGCAGGTAAGGAGGTAACTCCAGGTCTGGGTGTGCAGGTATGGAGGTATCTCCAGGTCTGGGTGTGCAGGTATGGAGGTATCTCCAGGTCTGGGTGTGCAGGTAAGGAGGTAGCCCTGGGTCTGAGTGTGCAGGAGGAGGAACCCAGGTATGGGGGCAGGAGGAGGACCCAGGCGGGGGAGGAAGGGGGACGGCGGGGGCAGGGGAGGGGGGGGCAGGTAAGGCCCCAGGTCTGGGTGTGCAGGTAAGGAGGTATCTCCAGGTCTGGGTGTGCAGGTAAGGAGGTATCTCCAGGTCTGGGTGTGCAGGTAGGAGGTACCCAGGCCGGGGTGCTGGTAAGGAGGTATCCAGGTCTGGGTGTGCAGGTAAGGAGGTGAGCCAATGTCTGTGACACAGACTAGACATTTCCCATCCTTTGTCCCATGGTAAATGGTTAACATGGCAGTGATGGCCGCGCAGTCATTACACGGGGTATACGGGATCACATCAGACTCTTTGTTTAGTCTGCGGTGTCCACCAGTGATTTACAACCAGGTCTGGACTGAGGAGCCTTAAGTGCGGCCACTTATAATGTCAAGTGTCCCTGACTGCAGTCCTGTGTCTGGAGGATCCTATAACATGGCCTATACCATATGGGAGCCTCACCCAAGTCAGCGAAATCCAGGTCCAGGTATAGACGTGGCATAAGCCGCAGCGTTGTGTCCGGACCATGAAGCCGAGAGTCATGGAGGTCATAGTAAGGGGAAGGGAGGCCCCAACGTCCTGCTATATACAGGGTCCTGCCAGGCCTCAGAGGGCAAGTTATGGAGAGATTACTAGAGATCAGATCAGAAATACAATTATTATCCATCGAAAATGGATAATTAGCGTTATTACTATATTATTAATACATCATTGTACATAAGAGGTTTGTAAAAATTAGTTTTTACTTTTTTTAAAACAAGATTTAAAAATGGATGACTAAATTATACAAAAAATATTAAAACTATTTAAAAAAATTATCTAAAGACATATAAAATAAAAATAATTAAAAAAACCAGATTCTGTTCTGCAACTTTAAGTATAAAGTTTCCAGATTTCTGCCCATTTCTGGTCTTGAGGGACGTTGTGTAAATTTTGCGATGTAATATGGGGGCCGCCTTGTCATGAATGGTAATGAGTCTACATGAACATCATGGCCGCCCTGTCCCGCCTTGATGGATCCTGTAATCTGCCTCCATCCATCTTCTTTACTCCTTGTACAAAGCCCCTTCTCCCTTCACAGCCACTGTCACCTCCCAAAGTGACCGGGTTAAACTTTAATCCACCGCCCAATCCATCTGCCCTCATACCGGGCCCGGGGCATTGAGAACGGGGGTTAATAGTTAACTTGGGGGATCAGTCATACTGTAAGTGGAAGAAATAATTCATCTTCACCCATAGGGATCAATCTTCCCTCGGAGGACAGCGAGTAGGAGACGCCGCCGCCACGCTTTGTTTACCTTCTATCTATGGACATATTGTCAATCAATTCCCCCCGTTACGTAGAATTAAATGCACCGGATACATCATGGCGCTTAACACTTGGGAATTGTTCTCAAGATTTTGTTTTCTCTCTTTTATTTTTGAGAAAATAAATTTTTAAAAAAAAAAACCAAACAAAAAAAAAAAAATCAGATACAGTCCCGTTTTCAGGTACTAAATAAAAAATAAAAAAAATTAAAATTTAAAAAAGCAAAGTAAATATAAAATAAAAAAAAAATATGTAAAGCGTGTAGGGCAGAAGAAATAAAAATTTAATAAGATAAAATCACTAAAATGAATAAATACCTGTAACCTTATAGCGGTATTAATACGGTATTCTATGACATTGTAGATTCCATTAATCACTCATAATCATGAATTAATAGCGATGTCGACAAAGAAAAAAAAATTCTATCAAATTTTAGAAACAGAATGGGAGAAAATGGTTCAGGGCTAGTGGTGGAATATTGAAAAAAAAATTATAAAAATGTAAAAAAAATAAAAATGAGATGAAATAAAATAAAAACAATATAAGAAATAAAGTCACATTGAGAGAAAACAATAATGTAAAGATACGGAGCACGTATAGAAAAGGAAAGAAAATGGCGGCCATGATGCTTTCTGTCTTATTGATCTGATCCCCGTTCCTTGAGGCTTTTCTTCCTTCCCGTATGTATTCGGTTCATTTGTACATGGTTGTGTCTTTATAGCAGATGACAGCTATGTCTATATGGATTTTGCTGCTACCTTTATTTTATGTAAATATTTCAAGATTGTGCCATTTTCTAGATTCTGTGGAAAAGGGTTTTTTTTTGCATGATCTGTGACATTTTATCACCCCGCTCTTGTCCCTGGTGGTCAGTGGTTCAGCGCTCTTGTCCCTGGTTCAGCACTCTTGTCCCTGGTGGTCAGTGGTTCATTACTCTTGTCCCCGATGGTCACTTTTTCAGCGCTCTTGTCCCTGGTGGTCAGTGGTTCAGCGCTATTGTCCCCGGTGGTCACTAGTTTAGCGCTCTTGTCCCCGATGGTCAGTGGTTCATTACTCTTGTCCCTGGTGGTCACTGATTCAGCGCTCTTGTCCCTGGTTCAGCGCTCTTGTCCCTGGTGGTCAGTGGTTCATTAGTCTTGTCCCTGGTGGTCAGTAGTTCAGAGAGCTTGTCCCCGGTGGTAACTGGTTCAGTGCTCTTGTCCCTGGTGGTCAGTGGTTCATTACTCTTGTCCCTGGTGGTCAGTGGTTCAGAGCTCTTTTCCCCGGTGATCAGTGGTTCAGCGCCCTTGTCCCCGGTGGTCACTGGTTCAGCACTCTTGTCCCTGATGGTCAGTAGTTCAGCGCTCTTGTCCCTGATGGTCAGTGGTTCAGCGCTCTTGTCCAGGGTTCAGCGCTCTTGTCCCTGGTGGTCAGTGTTTCAGCATTTTTGTCCCTGGTACTCAGTGGTTCAGTGCTCTTGTCCCTGGTGGTCAGTGTTTCAGTGCTTTTGTCCCTGGTGGTCACTGGTTCAGCACTCTTGTCCCTGGTGGTCAGTGGTTCAGCGCTCTTGTCCTTGGTTCAGCGCTCTTGTCCCTGGTAGTCACTGATTCAGCGCTCTTGTCCCTGGTGGTCAGTGGTTCAGTGCTCTTGTCCCTGGTGGTCAGTGGTTCATTACTCTTGTCCCTGGTGGTCAGTGGTTCATTACTTTTGTCCCTGGTGGTCAGTGGTTCATTACTCTTGTCCCTGGTGGTCAGTGGTTCATTACTTTTGTCCCTGGTGGTCAGTGGTTCATTACTCTTGTCCCTGGTGGTCAGTGGTTCATTACTTTTGTCCCTGGTGGTCATTGGTTCATTACTCTTGTCCCTGGTGGTCAGTGGTTCAGCACTCTTGTCCCTGGTGGTCACTGGTTCAGTGCTCTTGTCCCTGGTGGTCACTGGTTCAGCGCTCTTGTCCCCGGTGGTCACTGATTCAGCGCTCTTGTCCTTGGTGGTCAGTGGTTCATTACTCTTGTCCCTGGTGGTCAGTGGTTCAGCGCTCTTGTCCCTGGTGGTCAGTGGTTCATTACTCTTGTCCCTGGTGGTCACTGGTTCAGCGCTCTTGTCCCCGGTGGTCACTGATTCAGCGCCTTGTCCTTGGTGGTCAGTGGTTCATTACTCTTGTCCCTGGTGGTCAGTGGGTCAGCGCTCTTGTCCCTGGTGGTCAGTGGTTCATTACTCTTGTCCCTGGTGGTCAGTGGTTCAGCGCTCTTGTCCCTGGTGGTCAGTGGTTCAGCGCTATTGTCCCCGGTGGTCACTAGTTTAGCGCTCTTGTCCCCGATGGTCAGTGGTTCATTACTCTTGTCCCTGGTGGTCACTGATTCAGCGCTCTTGTCCCTGGTTCAGCGCTCTTGTCCCTGGTGGTCAGTGGTTCATTAGTCTTGTCCCTGGTGGTCAGTAGTTCAGAGAGCTTGTCCCCGGTGGTAACTGGTTCAGTGCTCTTGTCCCTGGTGGTCAGTGGTTCATTACTCTTGTCCCTGGTGGTCAGTGGTTCAGAGCTCTTTTCCCCGGTGATCAGTGGTTCAGCGCCCTTGTCCCCGGTGGTCACTGGTTCAGCACTCTTGTCCCTGATGGTCAGTAGTTCAGCGCTCTTGTCCCTGATGGTCAGTGGTTCAGCGCTCTTGTCCCTGGTTCAGCGCTCTTGTCCCTGGTGGTCAGTGTTTCAGCATTTTTGTCCCTGGTACTCAGTGGTTCAGTGCTCTTGTCCCTGGTGGTCAGTGTTTCAGTGCTTTTGTCCCTGGTGGTCACTGGTTCAGCACTCTTGTCCCTGGTGGTCAGTGGTTCAGCGCTCTTGTCCTTGGTTCAGCGCTCTTGTCCCTGGTAGTCACTGATTCAGCGCTCTTGTCCCTGGTGGTCAGTGGTTCAGTGCTCTTGTCCCTGGTGGTCAGTGGTTCATTACTCTTGTCCCTGGTGGTCAGTGGTTCATTACTTTTGTCCCTGGTGGTCAGTGGTTCATTACTCTTGTCCCTGGTGGTCAGTGGTTCATTACTTTTGTCCCTGGTGGTCAGTGGTTCATTACTCTTGTCCCTGGTGGTCAGTGGTTCATTACTTTTGTCCCTGGTGGTCATTGGTTCATTACTCTTGTCCCTGGTGGTCAGTGGTTCAGCACTCTTGTCCCTGGTGGTCACTGGTTCAGTGCTCTTGTCCCTGGTGGTCACTGGTTCAGCGCTCTTGTCCCCGGTGGTCACTGATTCAGCGCTCTTGTCCTTGGTGGTCAGTGGTTCATTACTCTTGTCCCTGGTGGTCAGTGGTTCAGCGCTCTTGTCCCTGGTGGTCAGTGGTTCATTACTCTTGTCCCTGGTGGTCACTGGTTCAGCGCTCTTGTCCCCGGTGGTCACTGATTCAGCGCTCTTGTCCTTGGTGGTCAGTGGTTCATTACTCTTGTCCCTGGTGGTCAGTGGGTCAGCGCTCTTGTCCCTGGTGGTCAGTGGTTCATTACTCTTGTCCCTGGTGGTCAGTGGTTCAGCGCTCTTGTCCCTGGTGGTCAGTGGTTCAGCGCTATTGTCCCCGGTGGTCACTAGTTTAGCGCTCTTGTCCCCGATGGTCAGTGGTTCATTACTCTTGTCCCTGGTGGTCACTGATTCAGCGCTCTTGTCCCTGGTTCAGCGCTCTTGTCCCTGGTGGTCAGTGGTTCATTAGTCTTGTCCCTGGTGGTCAGTAGTTCAGAGAGCTTGTCCCCGGTGGTAACTGGTTCAGTGCTCTTGTCCCTGGTGGTCAGTGGTTCATTACTCTTGTCCCTGGTGGTCAGTGGTTCAGAGCTCTTTTCCCCGGTGATCAGTGGTTCAGCGCCCTTGTCCCCGGTGGTCACTGGTTCAGCACTCTTGTCCCTGATGGTCAGTAGTTCAGCGCTCTTGTCCCTGATGGTCAGTGGTTCAGCGCTCTTGTCCAGGGTTCAGCGCTCTTGTCCCTGGTGGTCAGTGTTTCAGCATTTTTGTCCCTGGTACTCAGTGGTTCAGTGCTCTTGTCCCTGGTGGTCAGTGTTTCAGTGCTTTTGTCCCTGGTGGTCACTGGTTCAGCACTCTTGTCCCTGGTGGTCAGTGGTTCAGCGCTCTTGTCCTTGGTTCAGCGCTCTTGTCCCTGGTAGTCACTGATTCAGCGCTCTTGTCCCTGGTGGTCAGTGGTTCAGTGCTCTTGTCCCTGGTGGTCAGTGGTTCATTACTCTTGTCCCTGGTGGTCAGTGGTTCATTACTTTTGTCCCTGGTGGTCAGTGGTTCATTACTCTTGTCCCTGGTGGTCAGTGGTTCATTACTTTTGTCCCTGGTGGTCAGTGGTTCATTACTCTTGTCCCTGGTGGTCAGTGGTTCATTACTTTTGTCCCTGGTGGTCATTGGTTCATTACTCTTGTCCCTGGTGGTCAGTGGTTCAGCACTCTTGTCCCTGGTGGTCACTGGTTCAGTGCTCTTGTCCCTGGTGGTCACTGGTTCAGCGCTCTTGTCCCCGGTGGTCACTGATTCAGCGCTCTTGTCCTTGGTGGTCAGTGGTTCATTACTCTTGTCCCTGGTGGTCAGTGGTTCAGCGCTCTTGTCCCTGGTGGTCAGTGGTTCATTACTCTTGTCCCTGGTGGTCACTGGTTCAGCGCTCTTGTCCCCGGTGGTCACTGATTCAGCGCTCTTGTCCTTGGTGGTCAGTGGTTCATTACTCTTGTCCCTGGTGGTCAGTGGGTCAGCGCTCTTGTCCCTGGTGGTCAGTGGTTCATTACTCTTGTCCCTGATGGTCAGTGGTTCAGTGCTCTTGTCCCTGGTGGTCAGTGGTTCAGTGCTCTTATCACAGCTGTCCAATAACCAGGAACCTATCTTAGATGTGTGACTATATGATCATCCTCTTAAAGTCTTTAAGGTGATATACATCCAGAAATGGTCAGCACATTATAGGGACAGGAGACACTATGTCCTGCTCCCCAACCTCTTGGCGTAGCTCTGAGATTTCCATCACTTTTGTGTCTTAGTCTAGATACCCTCTAACTGTAAGGGCTCGTTCAGATGGCAGAAAACGAAGAGGAATTGAAGTGCAGAACATACCCCAAAGGTGCAGGGTCCAGACAAGCTACTGCCACAGGTGGGGCTATAACTGGTGGAGAAGAGTCTATAGTCTGATATTACACTGAACTGCTGTGATAGAGACGGTCCTGGAGGAGGAGCACTGCCTGTATCTTGTACATTCAAGCCAACCTCTGGCCTCTTGTAAGACGCTTTCTAAAGCACCATGTTACCTGCCTCATCGGAGTAAGTGTAACCACCAAGTTCATTGCCTCTTTATGAGTAACACATTCAGTTCTCCAGCGTATGCCTGAATTCTTCTGCCATCCCTCAATGGGGAGCCACTTAGTCATTACATGGGGCACGCCAACTCCACCACCAAGTCTTGTGACCTCCTGATGTCATGTGATACGTGTCTTAAAAGTCTTGGCTGGATTTCCTCTTTGGTTCTGCTTAGAACATTGGTATGAACTGTCCCCCAGGCCACTTATAACCTACCTGCTATGGCCCCAAATGTTGCCCTTTCTCCATGTGACCACCCTGCTCTATCCTAGTGGACTCGGCATTGATGGGTAAGGACATTACCTGCTGCTTGGTTGTGAAAGTCCGAAATGGAAGGTCAAGGAAGTTGTTGGTTCTCGATGTCCTGCAGCTCCTACACCGGGCTCGTACTCTGACAGGGCCCCCAGTAATCGCTCCGTCAGTACTGGCTATAACTGCAGATGTTCTTGGGTTGAGTTGGCCGTTCATCCTCCACCTTCAGGTGACATCACAGTCACTTCTCAGCATCCATTGACCCCAGGAGAGGTGATCTCCATCTTATGGGAAATATGACTTGAGGAACGTCTAATCCTACAAACTACAGACATGTTAAGGTTAAATGACAAAATTGGAAAACTCCCCTCCTTGGAATTTTTTTCCGTCCTTGTTGTCATGGTGACTTGATTTGAGCTGAGTGGTTACAATTCGCATCATTTATATGACTTGTTAAAGACTCCAGGTACAGAACTCGGAGGCAAGACACACAGAAGGATGGTGGACGGATCTGCTCTAAATATGGACACTTCTAGGTCCCCCATCCTCCTCATTAAAAGGATTCCTCTGGGGATATTACATAAGTCGTCCCATGAGAAGATTCTACGATACCACTGAATAGCCAAGAACTCGTCCTACCATACTCAGCATGCATAGCTGTCATATCGGTGACACGGCATAGTCTGAACACGTGTCTATGCAGAGTATGGACATGGTGGATGGAACATCAGAGATTAACTGCAGGGAACGCTCAATGATCACCATTATTGCTTCATAGAGCAGGAGGAGACAGGCAGGAACCTTCTTATAATTCACAGTGAAGAGACGAAAACGGGAGAACAGTTAAATAGGGAGCGTGTGTATCCGAGCCTGTAGATACCTGCAGACACTCACTACGTAGAGAAGGCTTATGTACCTCAGAAGTAACAGGAACACCAGATGTGTATACAACTGCATGAAGATGCCAAGAGACAAGATCATAGCAGTTATATTCTTATACATAGGAGCAGTATTATAGTAGTTATATTCTTGTACATAGGAGCAGTATTATAGTAGTTATATTCCTGTACATAGGAGTAGTATTATAGTAGTTATATTCTTGTACATAGGAGTAGTATTATAGTAGTTATATTCTTGTACATAGGAGCAGTATTATAGTAGTTATATTCTTGTACATAGGGGGCAGTATTATAGTAGTTATATTCTTGTACATAGGGGGCAGTATTATAGTAGGTATATTCTTGTACATAGGGGGAAGTATTATAGTAGTTATATTCTTGTACATAGGAGTAGTATTATAGTAGTTATATTCTTGTACATAGGAGCAGTATTATAGTAGGTATATTCTTGTACATAGGAGGCCGTATTATAGTAGTTATATTCTTGTACATAGGAGCAGTATTATAGTAGTTATATTCTTGTACATAGGGGACAGTATTATAGTAGTTATATTCTTGTACATAGGAGGCCGTATTATAGTAGTTATATTCTTGTACATAGGGAGCAGTATTATAGTAGTTATATTCTTGTACATAGGAGCAGTATTATAGTAGTTATATTCTTGTACATAGGAGCAGTATTATAGTAGTTATATTCTTGTACATAGGAGCAGTATTATAGTAGTTATATTCTTGTACATAGGAGTAGTATTATAGTAGTTATATTCTTGTACATAGGAGCAGTATTATAGTAGTTATATTCTTGTACATAGGAGGCCGTATTATAGTAGTTATATTCTTGTACATAGGGGACAGTATTATAGTAGTTATATTCTTGTACATAGGAGGCCGTATTATAGTAGTTATATTCTTGTACATAGGGAGCAGTATTATAGTAGTTATATTCTTGTACATAGGAGTAGTATTATAGTAGTTATATTCTTGTACATAGGAGCAGTATTATAGTAGTTATATTCTTGTACATAGGAGCAGTATTATAGTAGTTATATTCTTGTACATAGGAGCAGTATTATAGTAGTTATATTCTTGTACATAGGAGCAGTATTATAGTAGTTATATTCTTGTACATAGGAGGTGGTATTATAGTAGTTATGTTCTTGTACATAGGAGTAGTATTATAGTAGTTATATTCTTGTACATAGGAGGTAGTATTATAGTAGTTATATTCTTGTACATAGGAGCAGTATTATAGTAGTTATATTCTTGTACATAGGAGCAGTATTATAGTAGTTATATTCTTGTACATAGGAGCAGTATTATAGTAGTTATATTCTTATACATAGGGGCAGTATTATAGTAGTTATATTCTTATACATAGGAGGTAGTATTATAGTAGTTATATTCTTGTACATAGGAGTAGTATTATAGTAGTTATATTCTTGTACATAGGAGCAGTATTATAGTAGTTATATTCTTGTACATAGGAGCAGTATTATAGTAGTTATATTCTTATACATAGGAGCAGTATTATAGTAGTTATATTCTTGTACATAGGTGTAGTATTATAGTAGTTATATTCTTGTACATAGGAGGTAGTATTATAGTAGTTATATTCTTGTACATAGGAGCAGTATTATAGTAGTTATATTCTTGTACATAGGAGCAGTATTATAGTAGTTATATTCTTGTACATAGGAGGTAGTATTATAGTAGTTATATTCTTGTACATAGGTGACAGTATTATAGTAGTTATATTCTTGTACATAGGAGCAGTATTATAGTAGTTATATTCTTGTACATAGGAGCAGTATTATAGTAGTTATATTCTTGTACATAGGAGCAGTATTATAGTAGTTATATTCTTAAACATAGGAGCAGTATTATAGCAGTTATATTCTTGTACATAGGAGCAGTATTATAGTAGTTATATTCTTATACATAGGAGCAGTATTATAGTAGTTATATTCTTGTACATAGGGAGCAGTATTATAGTAGTTATATTCTTGTACATAGGGAGCAGTATTATAGTAGTTATATTTTTGTACATAGGAGCAGTATTATAGTAGTTATATTCTTGAACATAGGAGTAGTATTATAGTAGTTATATTCTTGTACATAGGAGCAGTATTATAGTAGTTATATTCTTGTACATAGGAGCAGTATTATAGTATTTATATTCTTGTACATAGGAGGTAGTATTATAGTAATTATATTCTTGTACATAGGAGGTAGTATTATAGTAGTTATATTCTTGTACATAGGAGGTAGTATTATAGTAGTTATATTCTTGTACATAGTAGTATTATAGTAGTTATATTCTTATACATAGGGGCAGTATTATAGTAGTTATATTCTTATACATAGGAGTAGTATTATAGTAGTTATATTCTTGTACATAGGAGTAGTATTATAGTAGTTATATTCTTGTACATAGGGGGCAGTATTATAGTAGTTATATTCTTGTACATAGGAGGTAGTATTATAGTAGTTATATTCTTGTACATAGGAGCAGTATTATAGTAGTTATATTCTTGTACATAGGAGTAGTATTATAGTAGTTATATTCTTGTACATAGGAGCAGTATTATAGTAGTTATATTCTTGTACATAGGAGCAGTATTATAGTAGATATATTCTTGTACAGTACATAGGAGCAGTATTATAGTAGTTATATTCTTGTACATAGGAGCAGTATTATAGTAGTTATATTCTTGTACATAGGAGCAGTATTATAGTAGTTATATTCTTGTACATAGGAGTAGTATTATAGTAGTTATATTCTTGTACATAGGAGCAGTATTATAGTAGTTATATTCTTGTACATAGGAGCAGTATTATAGTAGTTATATTCTTGCACATAGGAGTAGTATTATAGTAGTTATATTCTTGTACATAGGAGCAGTATTATAGTAGTTATATTCTTGTACATAGGAGCAGTATTATAGTAGTTATATTCTTGTACATAGGAGCAGTATTATAGTAGTTATATTCTTGTATATAGGAGCAGTATTATAGTAGTTATATTCTTGTACATAGGAGGTAGTATTATAGTAGTTATATTCTTGTACATAGGAGGTAGTATTATAGTAGTTATATTCTTGTACATAGGAGTAGTATTATAGTAGTTATATTCTTGTACATAGGAGTAGTATTATAGTAGTTATATTCTTGTACATAGGAGGTAGTATTATAGCAGTTATATTCTTGTACATAGGAGCAGTATTATAGTATGTATATTCTTGTACATAGGAGCAGTATTATAGTAGTTATATTCTTGTACATAGGAGCAGTATTATAGTAGTTATATTCTTGTACATAGGAGCAGTATTATAGTAGTTATATTCTTGTACATAGCGGCAGTATTATAGTAGTTATATTCTTGTACATAGGAGGTAGTATTATAGTAGGTATATTCTTGTACATAGGAGGTAGTATTATAGTAGTTATATTCTTGTACATAGGGGCAGTATTATAGTAGTTATATTCTTGTACATAGGGGGCAGTATTATAGTAGTTATATTCTTGTACATAGGAGCAGTATTATAGTAGTTATATTCTTGTACATAGGAGCAGTATTATAGTAGTTATATTCTTGTACATAGGAGGTAGTATTATAGTAGTTATACTCTTGTACATAGGAGGTAGTATTATAGTAGTTATACTCTTGTACATAGGAGGTAGTATTATAGTAGTTATATTCTTGTACATAGGAGCAGTATTATAGTAGTTATATTCTTGTACATAGGGGGCAGTATTATAGTAGTTATATTCTTGTACATAGGAGTAGTATTATAGTAGTTATATTCTTGTACATAGGAGTAGTATTATAGTAGTTATATTCTTGTACATAGGAGTAGTATTATAGTAGTTATATTCTTGTACATAGGAGCAGTATTATAGTAGTTATATTCTTGTACATAGGAGGCAGTATTATAGTAGTTATATTCTTGTACATAGGAGCAGTATTATAGTAGTTATATTCTTGTACATAGGAGGTAGTATTATAGTAGTTATATTCTTGTACATTGGAGCAGTATTATAGTAGTTATATTCTTGTACATAGGAGTAGTATTATAGTAGTTATATTCTTGTACATAGGAGGTAGTATTATAGTAGTTATATTCTTGTACATAGGGGCAGTATTATAGTAGTTATATTCTTGTACATAGGAGCAGTATTATAGTAGATATATTATTATACATAGGAGGTAGTATTATAGTAGTTATATTCTTGTACATAGGGGCAGTATTATAGTAGTTATATTCTTGTACATAGGAGGTAGTATTATAGTAGTTATATTCTTGTACATAGGAGTAGTATTTTAGTAGTTATATTCTTGTACATAGGAGCAGTATTATAATAGTTATATCCTATTCATATAATGGCATGGTTGAAGTCTAGAATTGTGTAAAGCAGGTGAGTTACAGGTCTACATCTACTGATGGACCATTCAGTTAGGGTAATGTGGGCAGCATCTGGAGCTGTACATGTAGCAACAAGAAGACAAAAGCCACATAAATCAGAAACATGTCACACGATATACATATGCACTGGCCCCCAGCTGAGAAGATGTATAACTTATACCAGCTGTACATATATAATTATATACAGGAGATACCCAGGTTATACCAGCATAGTCCATATCACTATTTACAAGAAGATGTATAACTTATACCAGCCGTACCTCTATCATTATACTTTGGGGTCTCGAGGAGACCTCAGAGTGTGACAATAGTTTGTGGATGACAAACCCATATTTTTTGCAAAATGTGCTGTGAACACTGTAGGTGCCACAAAGGCCATTGTATTGTATGGAGGAACCACTGTGGGACATTGTACTGTTTGTACTATGGGACATTATTCTTAAAGGGATTGTCCAGGAATTGGTCTAACTCCAGAGATCCCTCGGCAGGCGGTGACCTAACATCAATAGCACTTAGTTAAAAGTTTGCTCTGGGGCCCAGTCTGTGCTAATTCCGCCCCTGTTCACTATCACATTGTATTCACTTCCAGATCTTCCTCCTCGTGCTCGGGCTGACGTCAGTCTCTGACTTTAGTCTTGTCTTATGTAACGGTTGGATTTGGCGTTTTGTTTCCTCGCTGTGTATACATAATAGGGTTTTACATGTTTTGTCCTTTTATTTCAGAAGTGTCATGTTATGAAGGTTCCCATTACTCAGTACAGTCATTCCTGTGGCAGTGTAGCGGTGCGCCTGACGCCAGGGCTAGTGGCAGCCATTATATAAGGACTGGAGAGGACGTCGTCATCTGTCATTCTTCACTGTCTGTCAATGACAAGGTGTGTTACACTGAGTGATCCTTCCTACACACCGCACCCCTCTCCTTCCCGTATACCGCACTGGCAGCCAATGGCAGCTCTGGACTCCAAATGGAAGGATGCGAGACACCACAAAAGCTTCATTATCCTCCTCAGACTGCGGAGTGCTACAATACCGATGACATCACAGTCTTTACCTCTGCCAGCGAGTGCCAATATCCATTACTTCATTCAGAGGCTAAACAGAAGTCCTGACCTATTACACAGCTGAGGGTTTGTTACAGTTGTATCCAGTCCACACAATCCTCTGTGAGCTAAATAGCCTGGACACCTCAGTGGTTTGTCTTATCTGCTCTGATACATTGTAACAAACAGTGATCACACGAGAGAGATTTGTGCTGCTGCTATGTCTGTCTGGATACCATTGTTACAAACCCTCAGCTGTGAGCGGTAACGTGCAGACAGGAATACTTGGGATAGGTTCACATCTGCGTTGGAGTCTCCATAGGAGACTCACCCTAAAATCGTCGGAGAGAAAAGTCCTGTGCGACGTAAACCCGACAGACACCTGGTGGACCCCATTATAACCTAGGGGGTCAGCTTTTTTAGCGGACAGGCTCTCTGTCGTTCGGGTCCGCATGGGAGTGGCGGGTTCAACATTTTGGCTTTATTTATACTTGAACTTGCAACTTTTTGCATCTTTACCGTGCCCGATACTTTTGAAAGTAGATGGTGACGTAGTCGCGGTTGTCCTGGCGAGCCGATGTTCTCCGGATTTATCAAGCGCAACTTTTTTAAAAAGTTGCAAACATTATTGCAGTCTCTTTCCAATATGGGGGCAACATTTTTTTTTCACGTGACCCTCTCCATTTCCAGTCCCAGCACCAGAGGAAATGGGAACTAATACTAGGGTTGGGCATGTGGGACTTCTCGAAAAGTTTTACGTCCACCCGGGCCGCCCCTGGGTTTCGACTTTTTCCTGCGTAGCCTCTTTATGTCTAACATTACTGTCCTAGTGTGTCGGCCCCCCCCCCCGCTGGGCTAACCACGACGGCTTTCTTATCCACTTGTCTTGTTGCCGCATTACAAGGCCGGACACTGTTCCCATACACGTTGTATGGATTATATTGTTATGGGGCCGCCATCCACCCTTCAGTATGGAAAGAGTTAACAACGCAGATTGTCCAATTCTGCTCCCAATTTTCCTGCACCTTACAGGGCTGGGAGGGGTAACAGGTGGGGGTTACCTTTTACATAATGGATTAGGCAGGAAGCATTAGTAGGTTCTCAGTGTGTAATAATACTACCCTATATACCCATGATGGAGGCAGCGAGCGGCAGAGCGGGCCGTAAGTGCCCTCAAATCACAGGCTCAGCCATGGACCGCTGCTGAGCAGAGAGATGATACAGGTAGAGGCTCCGCATTACTACAGACGGGCACAACCAGAAGCGGGCACAAAATTATAACGCACTAGTGAATAGGAAATCACTGGAGAGACATGAGAGAACCATCAGAAGCCATTACTGAGAGTTTGTTACAATGTATCAGTGCCCCCCTACTGCCTGCACCCACATCTCCTCCTCCATATAACTGCCCCTACTGCCTGCACCCACATCTCCTCCTCCATATAACTGCCCCTACTGCCTGCACCTACATCTCTCCTCCATATAACTGCCCCTACTGCCTGCACCCACATCTCCTCCCTCCATATAACTGCCCCTACTGCCTGCACCCACATCTCCTCCTCCATATAACTGCCCCTACTGCCTGCACCCACATCTCCCCCCCCAAAAACCCCCCCCCCCGCCCCCCCCCCTGCACCCACATCTCTCCTCCATATAACTGCCCCTACTGCCTGCACCCACATCTCTCCTCCATATAACTGCCCCTACTGCCTGCCCACATCCCCCCCCAAAACTGCACTGCCTGCACCTACATCTCTCCTCCATATAACTGCCCCTACTGCCTGCACCCACATCTCTCCTCCATATAACTGCCCCTACTGCCTGCACCCCATCCACTCCCCTCCTCCTCCATATAACTGCCCCTACTGCCTGCACCCACATCTCCTCCTCCATATAACTGCCCCTACTGCCTGCACCCACATCTCTCCTCCATATAACTGCCCCTACTGCCTGCACCCACATCTCTCCTCCATATAACTGCCCCTACTGCCTGCACCCACATCTCCTCCTCCATATAACTGCCCCTACTGCCTGCACCCACATCTCCTCCTCCATATAACTGCCCCTACTGCCTGCACCCACATCTCCTCCTCCATATAACTGCCCCTACTGCCTGCACCCACATCTCTCCTCCATATAACTGCCCCTACTGCCTGCACCCACATCTCCTCCTCCATATAACTGCCCCTACTGCCTGCACCCACATCTCTCCTCCATATAACTGCCCCTACTGCCTGCACCCACATCTCTCCTCCATATAACCCCCCCCTGCCCCACATCTCTCCCCCCCTACTGCCTGCACCCACATCTCTCCTCCATATAACTGCCCCTACTGCCTGCACCCACATCTCTCCTCCATATAACTGCCCCTACTGCCTGCACCCACATCTCCTCCCCCATATAACTGCCCCTACTGCCTGCACCTACATCTCTCCTCCATATAACTGCCCCTACTGCCTGCACCCACATCTCCTCCCCATATAACTGCCCCTACTGCCTGCACCCACATCTCTCCTCCATATAACTGCCCCTACTGCCTGCACCTACATCTCTCCCCCATATAACTGCCCCTACTGCCTGCACCCACATCTCTCCTCCATATAACTGCCCCTACTGCCTGCACCCACATCTCTCCTCCATATAACTGCCCCTACTGCCTGCACCCACATCTCTCCTCCATATAACTGCCCCTACTGCCTGCACCCACATCTCTCCTCCATATAACTGCCCCTACTGCCTGCACCCACATCTCCTCCTCCATATAACTGCCCCTACTGCCTGCACCCACATCTCTCCTCCATATAACTGCCCCTACTGCCTGCACCCACATCTCTCCTCCATATAACTGCCCCTACTGCCTGCACCCACATCTCCTCCCCCATATAACTGCCCCTACTGCCTGCACCCACATCTCTCCCCCATATAACTGCCCCTACTGCCTGCACCCACATCTCTCCTCCATATAACTGCCCCTACTGCCTGCACCCACATCTCTCCCCCATATAACTGCCCCTACTGCCTGCACCCACATCTCTCCTCCATATAACTGCCCCTACTGCCTGCACCCACATCTCTCCTCCATATAACTGCCCCTACTGCCTGCACCCACATCTCTCCTCCATATAACTGCCCCTACTGCCTGCACCCACATCTCTCCTCCATATAACTGCCCCTACTGCCTGCACCCACATCTCCTCCTCCATATAACTGCCCCTACTGCCTGCACCCACATCTCTCCTCCATATAACTGCCCCTACTGCCTGCACCCACATCTCTCCCCCATATAACTGCCCCTACTGCCTGCACCCACATCTCTCCCCCATATAACTGCCCCTACTGCCTGCACCCACATCTCTCCTCCATATAACTGCCCCTACTGCCTGCACCAACATCTCCTCCTCCATATAACTGCCCCTACTGCCTGCACCTACATCTCTCCTCCATATAACTGCCCCTACTGCCTGCACCCACATCTCTCCTCCATATAACTGCCCCTACTGCCTGCACCCACATCTCCTCCCCCATATAACTGCCCCTACTGCCTGCACCCACATCTCTCCTCCATATAACTGCCCCTACTGCCTGCACCCACATCTCCTCCCCCATATAACTGCCCCTACTGCCTGCACCCACATCTCTCCTCCATATAACTGCCCCTACTGCCTGCACCCACATCTCTCCTCCATATAACTGCCCCTACTGCCTGCACCCACATCTCTCTCCCCCATATAACTGCCCCTACTGCCTGCACCCACATCTCTCCTCCATATAACTGCCCCTACTGCCTGCACCCACATCTCTCCCCCCCCCCCCCCCCCCTCTCCCCATATAACTGCCCCTACTGCCTGCACCCACATCTCTCCTCCATATAACTGCCCCTACTGCCTGCACCCACATCTCTCCTCCATATAACTGCCCCTACTGCCTGCACCCACATCCCCCCCCTAAAACCGCCCCCCCCCCCCCCCCCTCACCCACTCTCCCCCATATAACTGCCCCTACTGCCTGCACCCACATCTCCTCCCCCATATAACTGCCCCTACTGCCTGCACCACCTCCACACATCTCCTCCCATATAACTGCCCCTACTGCCTGCACCCACATCTCTCCTCCCCCATATAACTGCCCCTACTGCCTGCACCCACATCTCCTCCCCATATAACTGCCCCTACTGCCTGCACCCACATCTCTCCTCCATATAACTGCCCCTGCTTCCTGCACCCACATCTCTCCCCCATATAACTGCCCCTTAGTAGACTATGTGACCTTACACTATGCAGGTTTACACAATGCCATTCTGGGTTTTCAGAAAGATGGATGAGGACCTCTCAGGATTCTGTAATAGCGGCTAGTACGGGCTTCCACCAGCATCTGATACCTGTGTCGGAGCTGCCAAATAAGAGGTTATTATTCATATTTATTTACATCTGCCCTCTGCAGGATTGATTAGTGATGTCTGTAAGGATAGGCTACATGGACTGACAGGTAATTCCTTCTTATGCCATGTTCACACCTGAATTCAGGTTTCCATGCGAGGGTCTGCTTAAAAAAGTGACTATAGACTATAATGGGGTCCACAGGGTTTCTGCCCAGTTTCCGCCCAAAAAGGGTCAAAAAATGCAGAGAGAAAAACGCTGCTTGCAAATAATATTTCCCCCACTATACATAATAACCCTTATAAATAATGTGTCCATGTTCAGTACCCCCTCAGAAGTAAGTACCCCCTCAGAAGTAAGTGCCCCCTTTGTCTTTAAAAACAAAAGAAAACAATCAATCTTATATTCACCTTACCATGATCCCCCGATGACTGGAGCATCAGCCATCTTCTGTAGTTGAACTCTCGTGCAGGTCCGGGCCCGGCGCAGGTGATGCACAGTCATCACTGTAAGTCTTCTATGACAGAGCAAGGACTTTACAGCTCCCTGCTCTGTCATAGGCTTCAACTGTATCGGCATTCATAGCACGCCGATACAGTTGTGAGTGTAGCTTTCCCGGGATTCGGGGCCCCCACAACCATAGGGCCCGGTGCAAGTGCACCGTTTGCCCTATAGTTAAAGCGGTCCTACATGGATAGGCTACATGGATTGTTTGGTGATGTCTGTAGGGATAGGATACATGAGGCAACTCTATAGAGGATTCGTTATTCCATATCCATACAAGAAATACATGACCGATTACATCTGGCAGAAAGGTAAATCAGGTTTCAGGAAAGTTTCTGTAAAGTTCCCCACCTTGCTGGATGTCACCGCACCACAGTAGGAGCACCAGGAGCTCTCTTTCTCCAGCCACAGTTACAGAGCCGCCATCTTCTGTCCTGCCAATGCCTCACCGGAATGCCAGCTGACAGTTTTGTCCTTGTTACTGTTGCTTTCTGTTATCAGCCATTATCAGAGGATTGTATATAAATATATAGAAAGTGAGAGAGAGAGCACCACTCACTCACTGTTGCTCTCTGTAATCAGATCAGAGGATTGTTGCTCACTGTTGTTCTCTGTTATGAGCCATTATCAGAGGATTGATTATATATATAATATATATATATATATATATATATATATATATATATATATATATATATATATATAATCAATCACCACTTGCTCACTGTTGTTCTCTGTTATGAGCCATTATCAGAGGATAGATATACACAGTTACTTCAGGTCATTATACCGCAGGATTTGCGGCCAAAATGTCATCACAAGCATGCCCTGTGTTACACCAGTGGACAATTAATCTTCTTCTGGCGCTGTCTCCAGGATGTTGTGGGTTTTTTATTTTTTATATACTGTATTTATCTGCACTTTACTACAATGGAGCAATATTTAATATACAATATTAAAGTTGTCAGTCATAACTACTGGCAGGTGATTTTCGTGACATGACATTATAGCATATTAGTATATAGTATATTACATGATATATCATATTACATTACATGACATCATATTATATTACTTGTCTTTATAGTATATTATATGATATATTATAGTACATTAGTATATAGTATATTACATGATATATCATTTTACATTACATATTACATGACATTATAGTACATTACATGACATATATTACATTACATGACATAATAGTATATTACATGTCATAGTATATTATGTTACATTACATTGTATATTACATGTTATAATATATTATATTACATGACATTGTAGTATTCTATATTACATGTTGTTATAGTATATTATATTACATGACATTGTAGCATACTATATTACATATTATAGTATATTATATTACATTACATTGGTTTATACTATATTACATGTTATTATAGTATATTATATTACATGACATTGTAGTATAGTACATTACATGACATAACAGTATATTATATTATATTATATTACATTGTAGTATACTATATTACATGTTATTATAGTATATTATATTACATGACATTGTAGTATAGTATATTACCTGACATTGTAGTATATTATATTACATGACATTGTAGTATAGTATATTACCTGACATTGTAGTATATTATATTACATGACATTGTAGTATAGTATATTACCTGACATTGTAGTATATTATATTACATGACATTGTAGTATATTATATTACATGTTATTATAGTATACTATATTACATGACATTGTAGTATAGTATATTACCTGACATTGTAGTATATTATATTACATGACATTGTAGTATATTATATTACATGTTATTATAGTATACTATATTACATGACATTGTAGTATAGTATATTACCTGACATTGTAGTATATTATATTACATGACATTGTAGTATAGTATATTACCTGACATTGTAGTATATTATATTACATGACATTGTAGTATAGTATATTACCTGACATTGTAGTATATTATATTACATGACATTGTAGTATATTATATTACATGTTATTATAGTATACTATATTACATGACATTGTAGTATAGTATATTACCTGACATTGTAGTATATTATATTACATGACATTGTAGTATATTATATTACATGTTATTATAGTATACTATATTACATGACATTGTAGTATAGTATATTACCTGACATTGTAGTATATTATATTACATGTTATTATAGAATACTATATTACATGACGATGTAGTACACTATATTACTTGATATATTATGTGACATTATAGTATATTATATATTTATGTATTATTGGTATATTCCATTATAACATATTACAGGATAGATCATGCTCTGTAAGACATTTAAAGGATTTCTTCTCTATAAACCACATGTTATAGATGAGCTGACCAGAGGGGCCCCCTGCTGAGAGCCCCCCATATTCATCTGCTCAGCAGGGGTACATTGTTTTAGAAGTGACTTATCACAGGACAGCCGGTGACATTAGAGCTATCCATGTAAGGCTCAGACCCCCCAGTCCTCCACAGTAAGAGGCGCTCTTTGTTATACCTTGTCCTCAGCAGAAGACCCTCCTGTCTTATCTCCATAAGGCCTCATGTACATGACTGAGAGTGCAGGCCGAGGTGTCACTGATTTTATAGCAGAATGCACTTGGATGCATCCGACTGCCACCCGACTCATTGACTTCAATAGGGGTTTCTGTTACAATGCTGCGGAGTAGGATAGGACCTTCTCTATAAGGAACGGAACGGAGCATCAGACACCCAATCTCTGTCATGTGCATGAGGCCTAATCCTTCAGTTACATGCATACAGCCATGTGTCGTGTACATGTAACAGGACAGTCCCTGTCAGGAACCCCTCAGGTGTGTAGATACAGCTCTACCATACAGCAGTCTACCCAAGGGCATGGCAGCCGGGTCCCTGCTTACTCTGCTGCTTACTAAATAGTCCTAAAGAAAGCAGACACTGACTTACAGGTCTGGTTATCACTGCTAATTCAGCCATCGGCACACTACAGGTTAATAGCAGTTGCTCAGAAACAGCCACAGTTAACAACAGTTGCTCAACTACAGCAGAAGCTCAGCAGTTTCTCACAGCCTAGCAATTCACTCAGCAACCTTAGCAAGTATGAGATGGTGTATTATAGTAGCGGTATATTATAGTGTATTATAGTAGCAGTATATTATAGTGTATTATAGTGGCGGTATATTATAGTGTATTATAGTGGCGGTATATTATAGTGTATTATAGTAGCAGTATATTATAGTAGCGGTATATTATAGTAGTGGTATATTATAGTGTATTATAGTAGCGGTATATTATAATGTATTATAGTAGCGGTATATTGTAGTGTATTATAGTAGCAGGCAGTATATTATAGTGTATTATAGTAGCAGTATGTGATAGTGTATTATAGTAGCGGTATATTATAGTGTATTATAGTGGCGGTATATTATAGTGTATTATAGTAGCGGTATATTATAGTGTATTATAGTGGCGGTATATTATAGTGTATTATAGTAGCGGTATATTGTAGTGTATTATAGTAGCGGTATATTATAGTGTATTATAGTAGCGGTATATTATAGTGTATTATAGTAGCAGTATATTATAGTGTATTATAGTAGCGGTATGTGATAGTGTATTATAGTAGCGGTATATTATAGTGTATTATAGTAGCGGTATGTGATAGTGTATTATAGTAGCGGTATACTATAGTGTATTATAGTAGCAGTATATTATAGTGTATTATAGTGGCGGTATATTATAGTATATTATAGTGGCGGTATATTATAGTGTATTATAGTAGCAGTATATTATAGTGTATTATAGTGGCGGTATATTATAGTGTATTATAGTGGCGGTATATTATAGTGTATTATAGTAGCAGTATATTATAGTAGCGGTATATTATAGTGTATTATAGTAGCGGTATATTATAGTGTATTATAGTAGCGGTATATTATAGTGTATTATAGTAGCGGTATATTGTAGTGTATTATAGTAGCGGTATATTATAGTAGCGGTATATTATAGTGTATTATAGTAGCGGTATATTATAGTGTATTATAGTGGCGGTATATTATAGTGTATTATAGTAGCAGTATATTATAGTAGCGGTATATTATAGTGTATTATAGTAGCGGTATATTATAGTGTATTATAGTAGCGGTATATTATAATGTATTATAGTAGCGGTATATTGTAGTGTATTATAGTAGCAGGCAGTATATTATAGTGTATTATAGTAGCAGTATGTGATAGTGTATTATAGTAGCGGTATATTATAGTGTATTATAGTGGCGGTATATTATAGTGTATTATAGTAGCGGTATATTGTAGTGTATTATAGTAGCGGTATATTATAGTGTATTATAGTAGCGGTATATTATAGTGTATTATAGTAGCGGTATATTATAGTGTATTATAGTAGCGGTATGTGATAGTGTATTATAGTAGCGGTATACTATAGTGTATTATAGTAGCGGTATATTATAGTGTATTATAGTAGCGGTATATTATAGTGTATTATAGTAGCGGTATATTATAGTGTATTATAGTAGCGATATATTATAGTGTATTATAGTAGCGGTGTATTATAGTGTATTATAGTAGCGGTATGAGATGGTGTATTATAGTAGCGGTATGTGATGGTGTATTATAGTAGCGGCATATTATAATGTATTATAGTAGCGGTATATTATAGTGTATTATAGTAGCAGTATGAGATGGTGTATTATAGTAGCGGTATGTGATGGTGTATTATAGTAGCGGCATATTATAATGTATTATAGTAGCGGTATATTATAGTGTATTATAGTAGCGGTATGTGATGGTGTATTATAGTAGTGGTATATTATAGTGTATTATAGTAGCGGTATGTTATAGTGTATTATAGTAGCGGTATGTGGTGGTGTATTATAGTAGCGGTATGTTATAGTGTATTATAGTAGCGGTATGTGGTGGTGTATTATAGTAGCGGTATATTATAGTGTATTATAGTAGCGGTATATTATAGTGTATTATAGTAGAGGTATATTATAGTGTATTATAGTAGAGGTATATTATAGTAGCAGTATGAGATGGTGTATTATAGTAGTGGTATATAATGGTGTATTATAGTGGTGGTATGTTATAGTATATTATAGTAGCAGTATGGAGTAGTAAACCCCTCTATCCCCTTTCTTCACAGTCAGTGATAGCCCCCCTGAGGTGTCTCGTATACCTTGCAGGACCCCAGACCACCCCCCACCCTCCATATTGAGCCCCTACAGTCACAGGACATGACAAGGAGATGTTGGTGAATCACAACCAGCTTTATTTCCTTGAAAAAATAAACATTTTATTTTCACTTTCATCTGAATCTGATTTTTTTCAATACAAAAATGATAAATACAAGTGAGCAGCAGCTGACATAAAAACCGCAGCATCAGCGTCTTATACAAAGTGAACACAGGCAGAGTCTAAAAATAGGATCGGAGCATCTGTACAAACCTCAGAGAGTCCACTCCTAGCAGCATGTATAGCAGTACCCTCATCATCCTCCGTGGACTACTCTAGCATCATACACACATACATACACACACACACACACACTCACACACACACACACACACTAAGTGCCTGACAGCAGGAACAGTCCATGTCTACTACATACAGTATATATATATACAGCGAGGTGTGCACCTCCTCAGTCCTCCAGCCCCTCCATAGTCGCAGGCTACAGCAGTAGGAGCTGTCCAGTGCTGAACCTTCCCATAGCTCCATGTCATGGGCTCCTGCAGGAGTATATACAGTATACAGCGGGTGTACAGGAGTGTATACAGCACAGAGACCACAGAGCCATGCAGGGAAGAGCCACAAGCCAGACCATATCCTCCCAAGGAGCTGGAGCTGACAACCAGCAGGAGAGAAGTGGCATCTCCTAGAAGTAAAGTGTAAAGCCAGGTGGCGGCCGGGCTGCTCACAGGGTGCTGAAGGCCAGTCCCAGGGGGTAAAAGCCCAGACCCTTCAGTTTCTCCTCAGTCCTGCTCTTCTGCTTCAGGTGTACCTTCCCATGTCGCTTCTTCTCGTCGCTCCTGGCAAACCTCCTGCCACAAAGGTCGCAGGAGAAGGGCTTCTCCCCGGTGTGGGTCCTTATGTGGGTAGTCAGGTGGTCGCTGCGGCTGAAGTTCCTCAAGCAGATCCTACACTGGAAGGGCTTGTGGCCGGTGTGGATCCTCAGGTGCCTGTTCAGCTCGTCTGACCTGGCGAAGCTCCTGATGCAGCTCTCCACCGGGCAGGAGAAGGCCTTCTCATGGGGCTTGGGCCGAAAACATTTGGCTGGGAACTTGTTCCTCCGGTATTTCTTCCTGGGCTCAGCCAGGGTGTTGCCAGGAGTAGATGGGGGGATGCTGCCAGCTGTAGGGGACAGACCCAGAAAGTCTGTGGAGATGAGTGGAGGAGACTGGTGCTGGAGGACCTCCTCCTGGACCATCAGACCTGCCACTGACTGATACTTGGCATCCGGCATCAGCTGAGGCTTCAGGTCAATCTGGGTCTCGGTAAAGTCATAAGTGTCAGACTGACCTGAGGGGTAAGGGTCAGACTGGGAGTTATAGTCCATGTTGTACAGGGCAGACTCCTCATTGGGCAGGGATTGGCAGCAGGAGGACATCATGGACTCCACTTTAGATTCCAAGGGATGAAAGACAGGAGAGGAGTTGTCAGGGGACAGAAAGCCATCGGTAGGGTAGGAAGCCTGGCCAAGGTTCTGAGGTGCCTGTGAGTCCCACTGGGCACTGAAGGAATCCAATGTGGGGGAGATGGGGGACAGGTCCATGTCCTGCTTAGTGGGGATGATTTTAGAGTCAAAGAAGCATTGGGTGGAGCAGGAGCTGCCCAGGTTGGGTGAGCTGGGCACCTGGTGAAGGTCCTCAGTGCTGCTGAAGGCAGAGTACAGCTGGCCAGAGAAGCCCCCCTGCTGCTGCTGCTGCACTGAGATGTTCAGGCTGGGCGGGCAGCTGGAGTAAAGGTCCATGTGGTTCTGGATGGCCTCAGGGACCGAGTACAGCGACTCCTGCCGGTTAGGACGAGGAGGAGCAGAGAAAGGGGACAGTCCAAGGATGCCAGACATGATGTTGAACAAGGCTTCGGGGTCATGGCTGTGCTCTGGGACTGACTCTATGAAGAAGCTCCCCGAGTAGTTGAGAGGAAGTGGTGGGGAGGGCTGGCTGCTCGGGAAGTAGTAGTCGGGGGCCTCCTCGTCTGCACGACTGAAAAAGACACCTGAGGGAGAAGACAAGTGGGTGAGATCCACCATATGTACATCCAAGTATACCAGTGCACCCCCATCCTATACCAGTGCACCCCCATCCTATACCAGTGCACCCCCATCCTATAACATTGGACCCCCATGCTATACCAGTGCACCCACATCCTATACCAGTGCACCCCCATCCTATACCAGTGCACCCCCATCCTATACCAGTGCACCCCCATCCTATAACATTGGACCCCCATGCTATACCAGTGCACCCACATCCTAAAACATTGGACCCCCATCCTATACCAGTGCACCCCCATCCTATACCAGTGCACCCCCATCCTATACCAGTGCACCCCCATCCTATACCATTGGACCCCATCCTATAACATTGGACCCCCATGCTATACCAGTGCACCCACATCCTAAAACATTGGACCCCCATCCTATACCAGTGCACCTCCATCCTATAACATTGGACCCCATGCTATAACCAGTGCACCCCCCCACCATTGGACCCCCATCCTATAACCAGTGCACCCCCATCCTATACCAGTGCACCCCCATCCTATAACATTGGACCCCCATGCTATAACCAGTGCACCCCATCCTATAACATTAGACCCCCATGCTATACCAGTACACCCACAACCTATAACATTGGACCCCCATCCTATACCAGTGCACCTCCATCTTATAACATTGGACCCCCATGCTATAACCAGTGCACCCACATCCTATAACATTGGACCTCCATGCTATAACATTGGACCCCCATGCTATAACCAGTGTACCCACATCCTATAACATTGGACCCCCATGCTATAACATTGGACCCCCATGCTATAACATTGGACCCCCATGCTATAACCAGTGTACCCACATCCTATAACATTGGACCCCCATGCTATAACCAGTGCATCCCCATCCTATACCATTGGACCCCCATGCTATAACCAGTGCACCCCCATCCTATACCAGTGCACCCCCATCCTATAACATTGAAACCCCATCCTATACCAGTGCACCTCCATCTTATAACATTGGACCCCCATGCTATAACCAGTGCACCCACATCCTATAACATTGGACCTCCATGCTATAACATTGGACCCCCATCCTATACCAGTGCACCCCCATCCTATAACATTGGACCCACATCCTAAAACATTGGACCCCCATGCTATAACCAGTGCACCCCCATCCTATAACATTAGACCCCCATGCTATACCAGTACACCCACATCCTATAACATTGAAACCCCATCCTATACCAGTGCACCTCCATCTTATAACATTGGACCCCCATGCTATAACCAGTGCACCCACATCCTATAACATTGGACCTCCATGCTATAACATTGGACCCCCATGCTATAACCAGTGTACCCCCATGCTATAACATTGGACCCCCATGCTATAACCAGTGTACCCACATCCTATAACATTGGACCCCCATACTATAACATTGGACCCCCATGCTATAACCAGTGTACCCCCATGCTATAACCAGTGTACCCACATCCTATAACATTGGACCCCCATGCTATAACCAGTGTACCCCCATGCTATAACATTGGACCCCCATGCTATAACATTGGACCCCCATGCTATAACATTGGACCCCCATGCTATAACCAGTGTACCCACATCCTATAACATTGGACCCCCATGCTATAACATTGGACCCCCATGCTATAACCAGTGCATCCCCATCCTATACCATTGGACCCCATGCTATAACCAGTGCACCCCCATCCTATACCATTGGACCCCCATGCTATAACCAGTGTACCCACATCCTATAACATTGGACCCCCATGCTATAACCAGTGTACCCACATCCTATAACATTGGACCCCCATGCTATAACCAGTACATCCCCATCCTATACCATTGGACCCCCATGCTATAACCAGTGCACCCCCATCCTATACCATTGGACCCCCATGATATAACCAGTGCACCCCCATCCATTAACCATTGCATTGCCATCTACCTCTCATGGCACCCCCACTTATGCCCCTTATACACTCAGCCATGTCTAGCAATCCCTACCTCAGCTGAGATGACACTTGGAGGCTGCAGCATGTAAGCCTCAGTGGATGTGCTAGGACCACCCCCTTCCCCTGATGCCCCCATATGTGCACATGATGCCTTACCTGCAGTGTATTGGGGGGCTGCCGGGCTCTCCTGGGCTGCAGGATGCTGCTGCTGCTGCTGCTGCTCCTCTTCCTCCTTCAGGTCACAGTCCTCCGGGTATTTGGGGTAGATGGAGTCCTGGCAGGAGAGATCCATGATCCTAGGCTGCATATGAGGCTGGTGCTGTGTGCCAGGCTGGGCTGCTGCTGCTGCTCTTGTGTCCATGCTCCTGCCTGCCTCCTCCTTATATATGCAGCAGGGGCAGCCCCTGATCTTCCGCTGCCTGGGATCTCTCCATTTCAGGAGTCTCCAGTGATGCTGCTGTGACGTAAAAGCCCATATATGGACACAGGATGTAGGATGGGGACTCCCAAAAAGGAGATCTCTCATATGGGGCCGCCCCCTGGATGCTGCTGCTGCTGCTGCTTCTTGTTGTGATGGGGTTTTTTTTATTCTGCTTTTAATAAAACCTGAGCAGGAAAGTTGTGAATTCTCAACACTTCAGGAGCTGAAGGAAGAGGGGGCTGGGGAAGGGGAGAAGTAGGGGGCTGAGGAGTGGGGGGTATAGGGGGACAAGGGGAGAAATGGGGGGCAGGGGTAGGGGAGAAGTAGGGGGCTGAGGAGTGGGGGGTATAGGGGGACAAGGGGAGAAATGGGGGGGCAGGGGTAGGGGAGAAGTAGGGGGCTGAGGAGTGGGGGGTATAGGGGGGACAAGGGGAGAAATGGGGGGCTGGGGAAGGGGAGAAGTAGGGGGCTGAGGAGTGGGGGGTATAGGGGGACAAGGGGAGAAATGGGGGGCAGGGGTAGGGGAGAAGTAGGGGGCTGAGGAGTGGGGGGTATAGGGGGACAAGGGGAGAAATGGGGGGCTGGGGTAGGGGAGAAGTAGGGGGCTGAGGGAGTGGGGGGTATAGGGGGGACAAGGGGAGAAATGGGGGGCTGGGGTAGGGGAGAAGTAGGGGGCTGAGGAGTGGGGGGTATAGGGGGACAAGGGGAGAAATGGGGGGCTGGGGTAGGGGAGAAGTAGGGGGCTGAGGAGTGGGGGGTATAGGGGGACAAGGGGAGACATGGGGGGCTGGGGTAGGGGAGAAGTAGGGGGCTGAGGAGTGGGGGGTATAGGGGGACAAGGGGAGACATGGGGGGCTGGGGTAGGGGAGAAGTAGGGGGCTGAGGAGTGGGGGGTATAGGGGGACAAGGGGAGAAATGGGGGGCTGGGGTAGGGGAGAAGTAGGGGGCTGAGGAGTGGGGGGTATAGGGGGACAAGGGGAGAAATGGGGGGCTGGGGTAGGGGAGAAGTAGGGGGCTGAGGAGTGGGGGGTATAGGGGGACAAGGGGAGACATGGGGGGCTGGGGTAGGGGAGAAGTAGGGGGCTGAGGAGTGGGGGGTATAGGGGGACAAGGGGAGAAATGGGGGGCTGGGGTAGGGGAGAAGTAGGGGGCTGAGGAGTGGGGTGTATAGGGGGACAAGGGGAGACATGGGGGGCTGAGGAAGGGGAGACGTAGGGGGCTGAGGAGTGGGGGGTATAGGGGGACAAGGGGAGAAATGGGGGGCTGGGGTAGGGGAGAAGTAGGGGGCTGAGAAATGGGGGGTATAGGGGGACAAGGGGAGACATGGGGGGCTGAGGAAGGGGAGACGTAGGGGGCTGAGGAGTCGGGGGTATAGGGGACAAGGGGAGAAATGGGGAAAGGGAGAAGTAGGGGGCTGGGGGGTAAAGGGAGAGAAGGGGAGAAGTAGGGGGCTGAGGAGTGGGGGGTATAGGGGGACAAGGTGAGAAATGGGGAAGGGGAGAAGTAGGGGGCTGCGGAGTGGGGGGCTGGGGGGTAAAGGGGGACTGGGGAGACATGGGGGGCTGTGGAAGGGGAGAAGTAGGGGGCTGAGGAGTGGGGGCTGGGGGGTAAAGGGGGACTAGGGGAGACATGGGGGGCTGTGGAAGGGGAGAAGTAGGGGGCTGAGGAGTGGGGGGCTGGGGGGTAAAGGGAGAGAAGGGGAGAAGTGGGGGGCTGGGGAAGGGGAGAAGTGGGGGGCTGGAGGAGTGTGGGGATGGGGGGTATAGGGGGACAAGGGGAGAAATGGGGGGCTGGGGTAGGGGAGAAGTAGGGGCTGGAGGAGTGGGGGGCTGGGGGGTAAAGGGGGACAAGGGGAGAAATGGGGGGTTGGGGTAGGGTGTAGAAATGAGGGAGAGGTGGGGGGCTGGAATAATCTAAAGGGGTGCAGGAGGAACAAGTAGGATTGTGGTGAGGAGATACAAGGAGATTGGGGAATATGGAGTGAATAGGGGGAAGATACAAGGGTAATAAGGGGAAGATACAGGGGTAATAAGGGGAAGATACAGGATGATGGAGGATACAGGGGTAATAAGGGGAGGATACAGGGGTAATAAGGGGAAGATACAGGGGTAATAAGGGAAGGATACAGGGGTAATAAGGGGAGGATACAGGGGTAATAAGGGGAAGATACAGGGGTGATATGGGGAAGATACAGGGGTGATAAGGGGAGGATACAGGGGTGATAAGGGGAGGATACAGGGGTAATAAGGGGAAGATACAGGGGTGATATGGGGAAGATACAGGGGTGATAAGGGGAGGATACAGGGGTGATAAGGGGAGGATACAGGGGTAATAAGGGGAAGATACAGGGGTGATAAGGGGAAGATACAGGGGTGATAAGGGTAGGATACAGGGGTGATAAGGGTAGGATACAGGGGTAATAAGGGGAAGATACAGGGGTGATAAGGGGAGGATACAGGGGTGATAAGGGGAAGATACAGGGGTGATAAGGGTAGGATACAGGGGTAATAAGGGGAGGATACAGGGGTAATAAGGGGAGGATACAGGGGTGATAAGGGGAGGATACAGGGGTAATAAGGGGAAGATACAGGGGTGATAAGGGTAGGATACAGGGGTAATAAGGGGAGGATACAGGGGTGATAAGGGGAGGATACAGGGGTAATAAGGGGAAGATACAGGGGTGATAAGGGTAGGATACAGGGGTAATAAGGGGAGGATACAGGGATAATAAGGGGAAGATACAGGGGTGATAAGGGTAAGATACAGGGGTAATAAGGGGGAGGATACAGGGATAATAAGGGGAAGATACAGGGGTAATAAGGGGAAGATACAGGGGTAATAAGGGGAAGATACAGGGGTGATAAGGGGCAGATTCAGGATGATGGAAGATACAGGGGTAATAAGAGGAAGATACGGGGTAATAAGGGGCAGATTCAATATAATGGGGAAGATACAGAAAAAAGGGGGAGACACAAGATGGGTAAAACATACTTGATAGAGAAAAGATACAAGATGTTGGTGAGAAGATGCACAGTCAATACACAGGGAAAATGGGGGAAATACGTGATGGTGCAGAAAGATACAGAGGGAATAGGGGAAGATCTAGGAGGATAGAGAGAGAATACAGCTATATACAGAGAGAATGGGGGGAAATACAGGGCAGTGGGCAAAAATGCAGAAATAATAAGGAGAGATATAGACAATATAGGGGAATGGGCAGAGGATATGGGGATTAGGAGGAGATATAGCAGAATGGGAAGAAGATATTGGGACATAAGAAGAAGATATGGGAATGAGGAGAAAATATAGGGGAATAGGCAGAAGATATGGGGGGTGAGGAGTAAAAACAGGGAGATGGACAGAAGATATGGAGGGTGAGGAGAACATAAAGGGGAATCAGACAAAGATATGGAGGGTGAGAAGGAAATATAGGAGAATGGGCAGATGATATGGGGGCTGAGGAGAAGATATGGGGGATATGTAGGAGATATAGGGGAATTAGAATAAGATATGGGGGTGATAAGATAACAGGGAATGGCCAGAAGATATGGGGAGGGTGGTGAGGATGAAATAAAGGGTAATAGGCAGAACATAAGGGGGTTGAGTAGATATAGGGGAATGGGTAGAATATATAGGGGTGAGGAGAAGATACACATATAATAATAACAATATAACATGTGGATTAACCCTTTATTCTCTGTATTGATTTATTATATTATTTTGCTGTCAGGTATCATTTGCGCTGGCATAGGAAGGACTCTTTGTCTTCTCCCTCTGACCATAAGGTGACAAGCGTCCATCACGATAACTGTTGTGTCTTTATAATAAATCCTTGTATATATAATCCTGCCCAGAATACTGTACAAATCATACAGTAACACAATGCTGACTCCTGGCAGTCATAACTGGTACTGCAGCTCTATGAGGGTGGTGTAATCACATATTAGGATTTACATAATAATCTCCTCCTCAGCCCTACAAGCTCCTGTGTGCGCTCTCACCCTGCACAGTACAGAATCCAAAGCTGCGGGGTCAACCAGGGCCTAAAACACTAAAACATCTTCACGAGTTATTGTTTGTGGCTTTAAGGTAGTTTATTATAGTGCTGGCAGTTACCTGCAGTATATAGTTGTGTATGTTTAGTATTATAACACCAACATATTCTGCAGCACTGTACACAGTATGGACCAGTTACACTGGAGCACTGACTGGTCCTCACCTTAGCCCCGGCATCTAAGTGATTTTTGTGACAGTCTGTTCATCCATAATATTATACAGTAGATTTTATGGTATATATAATCCTGCCTGGTATAAAGAACAAATAATGTAGTGCACTACTGACTCCTAGTGGTCATCCCTGGCACTGCACATTTTTCTCACTGCTTCTTATTTATGATAATTTTGATATAATGGATTTGTACTGGTGTCATAGGGAGGTTGGGACAAGCAGCTGCCAGAAACTCCCAACGCCGCTGATCTCCTGGTTGTACAAAGAGTGAAAAAAATATTCCAGTTTCAGAAAATAAAGCTTATATGTGAATACTTTGTAGTGTCTGAGATCTCTGATTGCTGTCAGTGAATGAGAACTTTTCTGCTGATTGCAGCAGTCTGTGAGCACACAGGTGCATGGATCGTAACAGTACAGTTATGTGGTTCACCTGTGTGATCATCACATGACCAGGACTGAGATGAGACCCTACACAAATCTATAATGTCCCCATTACATGATACAGAGGAGGGGCCCCACTAACCTTCCCTGACTCCAGTAATCAGCCTGCAACATCATGAAAAATACACAGCAGGATGAGACAGGGAATCTATGAACTTGTATGGGCTTTATAATACTGGGTGTTTTCCAGATCTGGAAAGCTGAGCGCCCCCTGGTGTATGAATGTAGAGTCTACAGTCCAGCTGAATGCAGCAAAGTTTACTTATTCTTTAATATCACTTCAAATAATATGTGACAACCAACTGAGAGCCAACCTGACCATGAGCAGAGCCAATTGTGAACAGGACTGGCCATGAGCAAGACTGACCATGAACAGAACTGAACAAGGGACAAGGGAAGAACCAACTGCGAACAGAATAGAACCATCAAGGTATGAGGTCTAGGGTCTGGTGAAGGTATGAGGTCTACGGTCTGGTGAAGGTATGAGGTCTAGGGTCTGGTGAAGGTATGTGGTCTAGGGTTTGGTGAAGGTATAAGGTGTAGGATGTGATGAAGGTATGAGGTCTAGGATCTTGTTAAGGCATGAGGCTCATGGTATAGTGAAGGTATGAGGTCTACAGTCTGGTGAAGGTATGAGGTCTAGGATGTGATGAAGGTATTAGGTCTAGGGCTTGTGAAGGTATGAGGTCTAAGGTCTGGTGAGAGTATGAGGTCTAGGGTCTGGTGAAAGTATGAGGTGTGGGGGTCTGGTGAAGGTATGAGGTCTAGGATTTGGTGAAGATATGAGGTCTAGGATCTTGTGAAGGTATGAGGCCCACGGTCTGGTGAAGATATGAGGTCTACAGTCTGGTGAAGGTATGAGGTCCAGTTTCTGATAAAGGAATGAGGTCTAGAGTCTGGTAAAGGTATGAGGTGTAGGATCTTGAGAAGGTATGAGGTCTAGGATCTTATGAAGGTATGAGGTCTACAGTCTGGTGAAGGTATGAGGCCCAGGGTCTGATGAAGATATGAGGTCTACAGTCTGGTGAAGGTATGAGGTCCAGTTTCTGATAAAGGTATGAGGTCTAGAGTCTGGTAAAGGTATGAGGTGTAGGATCTTGAGAAGGTATGAGGTCTAGGATCTTATGAAGGTATGAGGTCTACGGACTGGTGAAGGTATGAGGTCTAGGATGTGATGAAGGTATGAGGTCTATGGTCTGGTGAAGGTATGAGGTCTAGGATGTGATGAAGGTATTAGGTCTAGGGCTTGTGAAGGTATGAGGCCCACCGTCTGGTGAGGGTATGAGGTCTAGGGTCTGGTGAAGGTATGAGGTGTGGGGGTCTGGTGAAGGTATGAGGTCTAGGATCTGGTGAAGGTATGGGGTCTAGGGCTTGGTGAAGGTATGAGGAGTAGGATCTTGTGAAGGTATGAATTTACCGATTGTGTAAAGGCAGCACTCAGGTGGTAGAGCGTTTATTCGGGTGCTTGTTCTAAGTAGGGCTGGCCACCTCCCTACTGGACAGTTGTATATAGAACTGAGATCTCTACTATCCCTACAACAGGTACACATAAGCGTCCTAGCCAACCCAGCGGTATTAGTCTATTTGGCTCACCAGCCCTATCGCTTCGAAATCTGCATATCTGGACTCCAGCACATCATGCTGACATCCACAGATGATCTTGTCCACAGTACATACTTCTAAGTGCCTGATGAAGGGTGAATGCACCCGAAACGTTGCACTAATAAAGGAATAATTTTGAAGTATAACTTCAATTGGAGTGCGGTTCTATATCTCTTTTCTATATATTTATGAAGGTATGAGGCCCACGGTCTGATGAAGGTTTGAGGTCTAGGGCTTGGTGAAGGTATGATGTCTACAGTCTGGTGAAGGTATGACATCTAGGATCTGGTGAAGGTATGAGGTCTAGGGTCTGGTGAAGGTATGAGGTCTAGGATCTGCTGAAGGTATGAGGTCTAGGATCTGGTGAAGGAATGAGGTCTAGGATCTGGTGAAGGAATGAGGTCTAGGATCTTGTGAAGGTATGATGTCTACAGTCTGGTGAAGGTATGACATCTAGGATCTGGTGAAGGTATGAGGTCTAGGGTCTGGTGAAGGTATGAGGTCTAGGATCTGCTGAAGGTATGAGGTCTAGGATCTGGTAAAGGTATGAGGTCTAGGATCTGGTGAAGGAATGAGGTCTAGGATCTTGTGAAGGTATGAGGTCTACGGTCTGGTGAAGGTATGAGGTCTAGGATTTGGTGAAGGTGTGAGGTCTACGGTCTGGTGAAGGTATGAAGTCTAGGATCTGGTGAAGGTATGAGTTCTAGGATCTGCTGAAGGTATGAGGTCTATGGTCTGGTGAAGGTATGAGGTCTAGGATCTTATAAAGGTATGAGGTCTACAGTCTGTTGAAGGTATGAAGTCTATGGTCTGGTGAAGGTATGAGGTCTAGGATCTTTTGAAGGTATCAGGTATAGGATGTTGTGAAAGTATGAGTTCTACAGTCTGGTGAAAGTATGAGGTCTACGGTCTGGTGAAGGTATGAGGTCTATCTTCTGGTGAAGGTATGAGTTCTAGGATCTGGTGAAGGAATAAGGTCTAGAATCTGCTGAAGGTATGAGGTCTACAGTCTGGTGAAGGTATGAGATCTAGGATCTGGTGAAGGTATGAGTTCTAGGATCTGGTGAAGGTATGAGTTCTAGGATCTGGTGAAGGTATGAGGTCTACGGTCTGGTGAAGGTATGAGGTCTAGAGTCTGGTGAAGGTATGAGATCTAGAGTCTGGTGAAGGTATGAGGTCTAGGATCTGGTGAAGGTATGAGGTCTAGGATCTGGTGAAGGTATGAGGTCTAGGATCTGGCGAAGGTATGAGATCTACAGTCTGGTGAAGGTATGAGGTCTAGGATCTTGAGAAGGTATGAGGTCTACAGTCTGATCAAGGTATGAGGTCTAGGATGTGGTGAAGGTATGAGGTCTAGGATCTTGAGAAGGTATGAGGTCTACAGTCTAGTGAAGGTATGAGGTCTAGGATCTGGTGAAGCAATGAGGTCTAGGATCTTGTGAAGATATGAGGTCTACGGTTTGGTGAAGGTATGAGGTCTAGGATTTGGTGAAGGTTTGAGGTCTACGGTCTGGTGAAGGTATGAAGTCTAGGATCTGGTGAAGGTATGAGGTCTAGGATCTGGTGAAGGTATGAGGTCTAGGATCTGGTGAAGGTATGAGGTCTAGGATCTTGAGAAGGTATGAGGTCTACAGTCTGGTGAAGGTATGAGGTCTATCTTCTGGTGAAGGTATGAGTTCTAGGATCTGGTGAAGGTATAAGGTCTAGGATCTGGTGAAGTTATGAGGTCTATGGTCTGGTGAAGGTATGAGGTCTAGGATCTTGTGAAGGTATCAGGTATAGGATCTTGTGAAGGTATGAGTTCTAGGATGTGGTGAAGGTATGAGGTCTAGGATCTTGTGAAGGTATGAGGTCTATGGTCTGGTGAAGGTATGAGGTCTATGGTCTGGTGAAGGTATGAGGTCTAGGATCTTGTGAAGGTATGAGGTCTACAGTCTGATGAAGGTATGAGGTCTAGGATCTGGTGAAGGTATGAGTTCTAGGATCTGGTGAAGGTTTGAGGTCTAGGATCTGGTGAAAGTATGAGGTCTAGGATCTGGTGAAGGTATGAGGTCTACAGTCTGATGAAGGTATGAGGTCTAGGATCTGGTGAAGGTATGAGTTCTAGGATCTGGTGAAGGTTTGAGGTCTAGGATCTGGTGAAAGTATGAGGTCTAGGATCTGGTGAAGGTATGAGGTCTAGGATCTGGCGAAGGTATGAGGTCTACAGTCTGGTGAAGGTATGAGGTCTACGATCTGGTGAAGGTATGAGGTCTAGGATCTGGTGAAGGTATAAGGTCTATGGTCTGGTGAAGGTATGAGGTCTAGGATCTTGTGAAGGTATGAGGTCTACAGTCTGATGAAGGTATGAGGTCTAGGATCTGGTGAAGGTATGAGTTCTAGGATCTGGTGAAGGTTTGAGGTCTAGGATCTGGTGAAAGTATGAGGTCTAGGATCTGGTGAAGGTATGAGGTCTAGGATCTGGCGAAGGTATGAGGTCTACAGTCTGGTGAAGGTATGAGGTCTACGATCTGGTGAAGGTATGAGGTCTAGGATCTGGTGAAGGTATAAGGTCTATGGTCTGGTGAAGGTATGAGGCCCAGTTTCTGGTGAAGGTATGAGGCCCAGTTTCTGGTGAAGGTATGAGGCCCAGTTTCTGATGAAGGTATGAGGCCCAGGGTCTGATGAAGTTATGAGTTCTAGGGCCTGGTGGAACTGCTGGTTCTGGATACTGGTGAAAGTTCTAGGGTTGGAGTTTCATGAACATTTGAGGTGCTATCAGTATCGGGTGTGGTGAAGGTTCTAGCACTGGGTAAAGGTTCTAGAGTCTGAGGATAGTGCTGGTATTGGGTTTTAGAAAAAGTGCAGGGGCTAAATTTGGTGAAAGTTCTAGGGTCTGGTGGAGCTCCTGGTGTCATGGTCTGGTGGGGTAAGACCTGTGGGAACAATGGTGGGTAGTGGGCTGGTGAAGAAGAGGCATAAGCTAGGTGATGAATAACTGGCCCTGGTGATCTTTCTACAAACAACATCTCTACAAACTCACATCTGTCCCAGAGGTCTGTTAAATAAAGTCACTGAAGCTTTTGACAGGACATGATAAGTATGTACCCCCCATTTACTGTACAGCCAGGGTCCAGGGGCTGCCATAGTGGTGCCAGGGATCACACGCTGCAGCGATAACCTGCCAGATAGGAAGCAGTGAGGCTGTGTATCTCCATATATAGCTGGATCAGAGAGGAATCCCCGGGAGCTGATGATGAGTGTTTCCTGCCGCCCCAGCACCCGACTCCTGCTGAGGAGAGGGGCTCCCCGGCTCATGTGTCTCCTGCAGATGGTGGAGGCGGAGGGCAGGCAGCAGGAGACGTCTGGGAAGGAGTTCAGGATCCATACAGGATACATACATACAGCAGCTCAGCTCAGGATACATACAGGACACATACAGCAGCTCATCATCTGGAGAAGGGCTACACTCCACACCAGAAGGCCTGAGCAGGTGGCAGCTCAACGTCGCCTCCAGCTGGTCAGGACTCTTCCTGTAGAAACCAATTTATTCTAGTCTGAAATTTCATTGACATATAAAGTAAGAAATATTGTAAAAAGCCATGCTGTAATATCTGAGAAGTAAGTCGCCATATACACCTGTATACATCTAACCTCCTATATCACTTATCACTCCCATCATCCCTGACCCCAGGAGCTCACGCTCTAATCTCTCAATCTCACACAATGTATCACTCCAACAATCCCTGACCCCAAGAACTCACGCTCTAATCTCTCTATGTCCCCTCCGCCATGTTCCCCTATATGATCAGCTCCTCATCCTGGGTTTCTCAGGACTCCAGATGGCCCAGTGTAGACATATTGTGCTGCGTCTGGGCCTCTGCCAGCGGGAGAGTCAGTGCCGCTATTGTGTGCGGAGCTCCTGGATGCTGAATGATGTGTGAATCAGAGCTGATGTATAAATATCATCCAGGAATCGAAGGAGAGCCGGCAGATAAACAGCAGAGCAGACCATCTATGGAAAGTGCCGGAGAAGACTCCATCGTCTGCGCGGTAAATCCTTCATTATCTCCTGCCAGTAGGAAAGCCAGCGCCGGAAGCGAGAACCACAGCGCCCAGCATAGGAGAGGTCGGCGAAGGGCTAGACCAGGAGTACGACCAGGGGTGACCAGCTAGGAGCTGCTCGACAATCAGCTGGCTGCAGTGATACTGGTGGTAGTAGTGATGATGATCCTGGTGGTGGTGGTAGTAGTGATGATGATTGTGGTGGTAGTAGTGGTGGTGGCAGTGGTGTTGGTGGCAGTAGTGGTGATGGCAGTGGTGGCAATAGAGGTGGTGGCAGTGGTGGTGGCGTGGTGGTGGTGGTAGTAGTGGTGGTGGCAGTGGTGGGGTGTGGGGGGGCGGGGGGGGCGGGGGGGGGGCGGGGGGGGGGGGGGGGGGGGGGGGGGGGGGGGGGGGGGGGGGGGGGGGGGGGTGGTGGCAGTGGTGGTGGCGGTGGTGGTGGCAGTAGTGGTGGTGGCAGTGGTGGTGGTAGTAGTGGTGGTGGCAGTAGTGGTGGTGGCAGTGGTGGTGGTGGCAGTGGTGGTGGTAGTAGTGGTGGTGGGAGTGGTGGTGGTAGTAGTGGTGGTGGCAGTAGTGGTGGTGGTGGTGGCAGTAGAGGTGGTGGCAGTGGTGATGGTGGTGGTGGCAGTAGTGGTGGTGGCAGTAGTGATGATGATGCGGGTAGTGGTAGTAGTAATGATGGTGGTAGTAGTGATGATGTTGGTGGTAGTAGTGATGATGATGCTGGTGGCAGTAGTGGTGGTAGTAGTGGTGGTGGCAGTAGTGGTGGTGGCAGTGGTTGTGGTAGTAGTGCTGGTGGTGGTGGTGGTGGCAGTAGTGATGATGATGCGGGTAGTGGTAGTAGAAAAGATGGTTGTAGTAGTGATGATGTTGGTGGTAGTAGTGATGATGATGCTGGTAGTGTTGGGCACTGACTTCATGTATCAGGTGTGATCAAGGCAAATATAAATCCAGAATTTAATGGATCTACGAGATCTTAATTGGCTCATAAGAGGTGATGTCATCACCGCAGCATCAATGTCCTGGTGCAGGAACGTGGGACGTCACGTCAGGACTTCAGAACTCTCTACTGAACTGTTCTTAGGTCTTATACACACTCAGCTCTCCTCAGTTCGGAGACGTTCCAGCTTACAAACAGTTACAGTTCTTATCTCTACTTTGCGCAGGCTCTGGCTGCAGGTACCTGTCTGTATACTAACCCCTCACACTGCACCGCTGTATCCATCACCCCCTATCTGCAGGTACCCGGCTGTATACTAACCCCTCACACTGCACCGCTGTATCCATCACCTCCTATCTGCAGGTACCCGGCTGTATACTAACCCCTCAAACTGCACCGCTGTATCCATCACCTCCTATCTCCAGGTACCTGGCTGTATACTAACCCCTCACACTGCACCGCTGTATCCATCACCTCCTATCTGCAGGTACCCGGCTGTATACTAACCCCTCACACTGCACCGCTGTATCCATCACCTCCTATCTGCAGGTACCCGGCTGTATACTAGCACCTCACACTGCACCTCTGTATCCATCACCTCCTATCTGCAGGTACCCGGCTGTATACTAACCCCTCACACCGCACCGCTGTATCCATCACCCCCTATCTGCAGGTACCCAGCTGTATACTAACCCCTCACACCGCACCGCTGTATCCATCACCTCCTATCTGCAGGTACCCGGCTGTATACTAACCCCTCACACTGCACCGCTGTATCCATCACCTCCTATCTGCAGGTACCCGGCTGTATACTAACCCCTCACACTGCACCGCTGTATCCATCACCTCCTATCTGCAGGTACCCGGCTGTATACTAGCACCTCACACTGCACAGCTGTATCCATCACCTCCTATCTGCAGGTACCCGGCTGTATACTAACCCCCCAAACTGCACCGCTGTATCCATCACCTCCTATCTCCAGGTACCTGGCTGTATACTAACCCCTCACACTGCACCGCTGTATCCATCACCTCCTATCTGCAGGTACCCGGCTGTATACTAACCCCTCACACTGCACCGCTGTATCCATCACCTCCTATCTGCAGGTACCCGGCTGTATACTAGCACCTCACACTGCACCTCTGTATCCATCACCTCCTATCTGCAGGTACCCGGCTGTATACTAACCCCTCACACCGCACCGCTGTATCCATCACCCCCTATCTGCAGGTACCCAGCTGTATACTAACCCCTCACACCGCACCGCTGTATCCATCACCTCCTATCTGCAGGTACCCGGCTGTATACTAACCCCTCACACTGCACCGCTGTATCCATCACCTCCTATCTGCAGGTACCCGGCTGTATACTAACCCCTCACACTGCACCGCTGTATCCATCACCTCCTATCTGCAGGTACCCGGCTGTATACTAGCACCTCACACTGCACAGCTGTATCCATCACCTCCTATCTGCAGGTACCCGGCTGTATACTAACCTCCCACACTGCACCGCTGTATCCATCACCTCCTATCTGCAGGTACCCGGCTGTATACTAACCCCTCACACCGCACCGCTGTATCCATCACCTCCTATCTGCAGGTACCCAGCTGTATACTAACCCCTCACACTGCACCGCTGTATCCATCACCTCCTATCTGCAGGTACCCGGCTGTATACTAACCTCTCACACTGCACCTCTGTATCCATCACCCCCTATCTGCAGGTACCCGGCTGTATACTAACCTCTCACACCGCACCGCTGTATCCATCACTCCCTATCTGCAGGTATCGGCTGTATACTAGCACCTCACACTGCACCGCTGTATCCATCACCTCCTATCTGCAGGTATCGGCTGTATACTAGCACCTCACACTGCACCGCTGTATCCATCACCTCCTATCTGCAGGTACCCGGCTGTATACTAGCACCTCACACTGCACCTCTGTATCCATCACCTCCTATCTGCAGGTACCTGTCTGTATACTAACCTCTCACACCGCACCGCTGTATCCATCATCTCCTATCTGCAGGTACCCGGCTGTATACTAACCCCTCACACTGCACCGCTGTATCCATCACCTCCTATCTGCAGGTACCCGGCTGGATACTAACCCCTCACACTGCACCGCTGTATCCATCACCTCCTATCTGCAGGTACCCGTCTGTATACTAACCCCTCACACTGCACCGCTGTATCCATCACTCCCTATCTGCAGGTACCCGTCTGTATACTAACCCCTCACACTGCACCGCTGTATCCATCACCTCCTATCTGCAGGTACCCGGCTATATACTAACCCCTCACACTGCACCGCTGTATCCATCACTCCCTATCTGCAGGTACCCGTCTGTATACTAACCCCTCACACTGCACCGCTGTATCCATCACCCCCTATCTGCAGGTACCCGGCTGTATACTAACCCCTCACACTGCACCGCTGTATCCATCACCTCCTATCTGCAGGTACCCGGCTGTATACTAACCCCACACACTGCACCGCTGTATCCATCACCTCCTATCTGCAGATATCCTGCTGTATACTAACCCCTCACACTGCACCGCTGTATCCATCACTTCCTATCTGCAGGTACCCGGCTGTATACTAACCCCCTCACACTGCACCACTGTATACATCACCTCCTATCTGCAGGTACCCGGCTGTATACTAACCCCTCACACCGCACCGCTGTATCCATCACCTCCTATCTGAAGGTACCCGGCTGTATACTAACCCCTCACACTGCACCGCTGTATCCATCACCTCCTATCTGCAGGTACCTGTCTGTATACTAACCCCTCACACTGCACCGCTGTATCCATCACCTCCTATCTGCAGGTACCTGTCTATATACTAACCCCTCACACTGCACCGCTGTATCTATCACCTCCTATCTGCAGGTACCCGGCTGTATACTAACCCCTCACACTGCACCGCTGTATCCATCACTCCCTATCTGCAGGTACCCGGCTGTATACTAACCCCTCACACTGCACCGCGGTATCCATCACCTCCTATCTGCAGGTACCCGGCTGTATACTAACCCCTCACACTGCACCGCTGTATCCATCACCTCCTATCTGCAGGTACCCGGCTATATACTAACCCCTCACACTGCACCGCTGTATCCATCACCTCCTATCTGCAGGTACCTGTCTGTATACTAACTCCTCACACTGCATCGCTGTATCCATCACCCCCTATCTGCAGGTACCCGGCTGTATACTAACCCCTCACACTGCACCGCTGTATCCATCACCTCCTATCTGCAGGTACCTGTCAGTATACTAACCCCTCACACTGCACCGCTGTATCCATCACCTCCTATCTGCAGGTACCCGGCTGTATACTAACCCCTCACACTGCACCGCTGTATCCATCACCTCCTATCTGCAGGTACCCGGCTGTATACTAACCCCTCACACTGCACCGCTGTATCCATCACCTCCTATCTGCAGGTACCCGGCTGTATACTAACCCCTCACACTGCACCGCTGTATCCATCACCTCCTATCTGCAGGTACCCGGCTGTATACTAACCCCTCACACTGCACCGCTGTATCCATCACCCCCTATCTGCAGGTACCCGGCTGTATACTAACCCCTCACACTGCACCGCTGTATCCATCACCTCCTATCTGCAGGTACCCGGCTGTATACTAACCCCTCACACTGCACCGCTGTATCCATCACCTCCTATCTGCAGGTACCCGGCTGTATACTAGCACCTCACACTGCACCGCTGTATCTATCACCTCCTATCTGCAGGTACCCGTCTGTATACTAACCCCTCACACTGCACCGCTGTATCCATCACCTCCTATCTGCAGGTACCCGGCTGTATACTAACCTCTCACACTGCACCGCTGTATCCATCACCTCCTATCTGCAGGTACCCGGCTGTATACTAGCACCTCACACTGCACCTATGTATCCATCACCTCCTATCTGCAGGTACCCGGCTGTATACTAACCCCTCACACTGCACCGCTGTATCCATCACCTCCTATCTGCAGGTACCCAGCTGTATACTAACCCCTCACATTGCACCGCTGTATCCATCACCCCATATCTACAGGTACCCGGCTGTATACTAACCCCTCACACTGCACCGCTGTATCCATCACCTCCTATCTGCAGGTACCTGGCTGTATACTAACCCCTCATACTACAACGCTGTATCCATCACCCCCTATCTGCAGGTACCCGGCTGTATACTAACCCCTCACACTGCACCGCTGTATCTATCACCTCCTATCTGCAGGTACCCGGCTGTATACTAAGCCCTCACATTGCACCGCTGTATCCATCACCCCCTATCTGCAGGTACCCGGCTGTATACTAACCTCTCACACTGCACCGCTGTATCCATCACCTCCTATCTGCAGGTACCCGGCTGTATACTAACCCCTCACACTGCACCGCTGTATCCATCACCTCCTATCTGCAGGTACCTGTCAGTATACTAACCCCTCACACTGCACCGCTGTATCCATCACCTCCTATCTGCAGGTACCCGGCTGTATACTAACCCCTCACACTGCACCGCTGTATCCATCACCTCCTATCTGCAGGTACCCGGCTGTATACTAACCCCTCACACTGCACCGCTGTATCCATCACCTCCTATCTGCAGGTACCCGGCTGTATACTAACCCCTCACACTGCACCGCTGTATCCATCACCCCCTATCTGCAGGTACCCGGCTGTATACTAACCCCTCACACTGCACCGCTGTATCCATCACCCCCTATCTGCAGGTACCCGGCTGTATACTAACCCCTCACACTGCACCGCTGTATCCATCACCTCCTATCTGCAGGTACCCGGCTGTATACTAACCCCTCACACTGCACCGCTGTATCCATCACCTCCTATCTGCAGGTACCCGGCTGTATACTAGCACCTCACACTGCACCGCTGTATCTATCACCTCCTATCTGCAGGTACCCGTCTGTATACTAACCCCTCACACTGCACCGCTGTATCCATCACCTCCTATCTGCAGGTACCCGGCTGTATACTAACCTCTCACACTGCACCGCTGTATCCATCACCTCCTATCTGCAGGTACCCGGCTGTATACTAGCACCTCACACTGCACCTATGTATCCATCACCTCCTATCTGCAGGTACCCGGCTGTATACTAACCCCCTCACACTGCACCGCTGTATCCATCACCTCCTATCTGCAGGTACCCAGCTGTATACTAACCCCTCACATTGCACCGCTGTATCCATCACCCCATATCTACAGGTACCCGGCTGTATACTAACCCCTCACACTGCACCGCTGTATCCATCACCTCCTATCTGCAGGTACCTGGCTGTATACTAACCCCTCATACTACAACGCTGTATCCATCACCCCCTATCTGCAGGTACCCGGCTGTATACTAACCCCTCACACTGCACCGCTGTATCTATCACCTCCTATCTGCAGGTACCCGGCTGTATACTAAGCCCTCACATTGCACCGCTGTATCCTTAACCCCCTATCTGCAGGTACCCGGCTGTATACTAACCTCTCACACTGCACCGCTGTATCCATCACCTCCTATCTGCAGGTACCCGGCTGTATACTAACCTCTCACACTGCACCGCTGTATCCATCACCTCCTATCTGCAGGTACCCGGCTGTATACTAACCCCTCACACTGCACCGCTGTATCCATCACCTCCTATCTGCAGGTACCCGGCTATATACTAACCCCTCACACTGCACCGCTGTATCCATCACCTCCTATCTGCAGGTACCCGGCTGTATACTAACCCCTCACACTGCACCGCTGTATCCATCACCTCCTATCTGCAGGTACCTGTCAGTATACTAACCCCTCACACTGCACCGCTGTATCCATCACCCCCTATCTGCAGGTACCCGGCGGTATACTAACCTCTCACACTGCACCGCTGTATCCATCACCTCCTATCTGCAGGTACCCGGCTGTATACTAGCACCTCACACTGCACCTATGTATCCATCACCTCCTATCTGCAGGTACCCGGCTGTATACTAACCCCTCACACTGCACCGCTGTATCCATCACCTCCTATCTGCAGGTACCTGGCTGTATACTAACCCCTCACACTACAACACTGTATCCATCACCCCCTATCTGCAGGTACCCGGCTGTATACTAACCCCTCACACTGCACCGCTGTATCTATCACCTCCTATCTGCAGGTACCCGGCTGTATACTAAGCCCTCACATTGCACCGCTGTATCCATCACCCCCTATCTGCAGGTACCCGGCTGTATACTAACCTCTCACACTGCACCGCTGTATCCATCACCTCCTATCTGCAGGTACCCGGCTGTATACTAACCTCTCACACTGCACCGCTGTATCCATCACCTCCTATCTGCAGGTACCCGGCTGTATACTAACCCCTCACACCGCACCGCTGTATCCATCACCTCCTATCTGCAGGTATCGGCTGTATACTAACCCCTCACACTGCACCGCTGTATCCATCACCTCCTATCTGCAGGTACCCGGCTGTATACTAGCACCTCACACTGCACCTCTGTATCCATCACCTCCTATCTGCAGGTACCCGGCTGTATACTAACCCCTCACACCGCACCGCTGTATCCATCACCCCCTATCTGCAGGTACCCAGCTGTATACTAACCCCTCACACCGCACCGCTGTATCCATCACCTCCTATCTGCAGGTACCCGGCTGTATACTAACCCCTCACACTGCACCGCTGTATCCATCACCTCCTATCTGCAGGTACCCGGCTGTATACTAACCCCTCACACTGCACCGCTGTATCCATCACCTCCTATCTGCAGGTACCCGGCTGTATACTAGCACCTCACACTGCACAGCTGTATCCATCACCTCCTATCTGCAGGTACCCGGCTGTATACTAACCTCCCACACTGCACCGCTGTATCCATCACCTCCTATCTGCAGGTACCCGGCTGTATACTAACCCCTCACACCGCACCGCTGTATCCATCACCCCCTATCTGCAGGTACCCGGCTGTATACTAACCCCTCACACTGCACCGCTGTATCCATCACCTCCTATCTGCAGGTACCCGGCTGTATACTAACCTCTCACACTGCACCTCTGTATCCATCACCCCCTATCTGCAGGTACCCGGCTGTATACTAACCTCTCACACCGCACCGCTGTATCCATCACTCCCTATCTGCAGGTATCGGCTGTATACTAGCACCTCACACTGCACCGCTGTATCCATCACCTCCTATCTGCAGGTATCGGCTGTATACTAGCACCTCACACTGCACCGCTGTATCCATCACCTCCTATCTGCAGGTACCCGGCTGTATACTAGCACCTCACACTGCACCTCTGTATCCATCACCTCCTATCTGCAGGTACCTGTCTGTATACTAACCTCTCACACCGCACCGCTGTATCCATCATCTCCTATCTGCAGGTACCCGGCTGTATACTAACCCCTCACACTGCACCGCTGTATCCATCACCTCCTATCTGCAGGTACCCGGCTGGATACTAACCCCTCACACTGCACCGCTGTATCCATCACCTCCTATCTGCAGGTACCCGTCTGTATACTAACCCCTCACACTGCACCGCTGTATCCATCACTCCCTATCTGCAGGTACCCGTCTGTATACTAACCCCTCACACTGCACCGCTGTATCCATCACCTCCTATCTGCAGGTACCCGGCTATATACTAACCCCTCACACTGCACCGCTGTATCCATCACTCCCTATCTGCAGGTACCCGTCTGTATACTAACCCCTCACACTGCACCGCTGTATCCATCACCCCCTATCTGCAGGTACCCGGCTGTATACTAACCCCTCACACTGCACCGCTGTATCCATCACCTCCTATCTGCAGGTACCCGGCTGTATACTAACCCCACACACTGCACCGCTGTATCCATCACCTCCTATCTGCAGATATCCTGCTGTATACTAACCCCTCACACTGCACCGCTGTATCCATCACTTCCTATCTGCAGGTACCCGGCTGTATACTAACCCCTCACACTGCACCACTGTATACATCACCTCCTATCTGCAGGTACCCGGCTGTATACTAACCCCTCACACCGCACCGCTGTATCCATCACCTCCTATCTGAAGGTACCCGGCTGTATACTAACCCCTCACACTGCACCGCTGTATCCATCACCTCCTATCTGCAGGTACCTGTCTGTATACTAACCCCTCACACTGCACCGCTGTATCCATCACCTCCTATCTGCAGGTACCTGTCTATATACTAACCCCTCACACTGCACCGCTGTATCTATCACCTCCTATCTGCAGGTACCCGGCTGTATACTAACCCCTCACACTGCACCGCTGTATCCATCACTCCCTATCTGCAGGTACCCGGCTGTATACTAACCCCTCACACTGCACCGCGGTATCCATCACCTCCTATCTGCAGGTACCCGGCTGTATACTAACCCCTCACACTGCACCGCTGTATCCATCACCTCCTATCTGCAGGTACCCGGCTATATACTAACCCCTCACACTGCACCGCTGTATCCATCACCTCCTATCTGCAGGTACCTGTCTGTATACTAACTCCTCACACTGCATCGCTGTATCCATCACCCCCTATCTGCAGGTACCCGGCTGTATACTAACCCCTCACACTGCACCGCTGTATCCATCACCTCCTATCTGCAGGTACCTGTCAGTATACTAACCCCTCACACTGCACCGCTGTATCCATCACCTCCTATCTGCAGGTACCCGGCTGTATACTAACCCCTCACACTGCACCGCTGTATCCATCACCTCCTATCTGCAGGTACCCGGCTGTATACTAACCCCTCACACTGCACCGCTGTATCCATCACCTCCTATCTGCAGGTACCCGGCTGTATACTAACCCCTCACACTGCACCGCTGTATCCATCACCTCCTATCTGCAGGTACCCGGCTGTATACTAACCCCTCACACTGCACCGCTGTATCCATCACCCCCTATCTGCAGGTACCCGGCTGTATACTAACCCCTCACACTGCACCGCTGTATCCATCACCTCCTATCTGCAGGTACCCGGCTGTATACTAACCCCTCACACTGCACCGCTGTATCCATCACCTCCTATCTGCAGGTACCCGGCTGTATACTAGCACCTCACACTGCACCGCTGTATCTATCACCTCCTATCTGCAGGTACCCGTCTGTATACTAACCCCTCACACTGCACCGCTGTATCCATCACCTCCTATCTGCAGGTACCCGGCTGTATACTAACCTCTCACACTGCACCGCTGTATCCATCACCTCCTATCTGCAGGTACCCGGCTGTATACTAGCACCTCACACTGCACCTATGTATCCATCACCTCCTATCTGCAGGTACCCGGCTGTATACTAACCCCTCACACTGCACCGCTGTATCCATCACCTCCTATCTGCAGGTACCCAGCTGTATACTAACCCCTCACATTGCACCGCTGTATCCATCACCCCATATCTACAGGTACCCGGCTGTATACTAACCCCTCACACTGCACCGCTGTATCCATCACCTCCTATCTGCAGGTACCTGGCTGTATACTAACCCCTCATACTACAACGCTGTATCCATCACCCCCTATCTGCAGGTACCCGGCTGTATACTAACCCCTCACACTGCACCGCTGTATCTATCACCTCCTATCTGCAGGTACCCGGCTGTATACTAAGCCCTCACATTGCACCGCTGTATCCATCACCCCCTATCTGCAGGTACCCGGCTGTATACTAACCTCTCACACTGCACCGCTGTATCCATCACCTCCTATCTGCAGGTACCCGGCTGTATACTAACCCCTCACACTGCACCGCTGTATCCATCACCTCCTATCTGCAGGTACCTGTCAGTATACTAACCCCTCACACTGCACCGCTGTATCCATCACCTCCTATCTGCAGGTACCCGGCTGTATACTAACCCCTCACACTGCACCGCTGTATCCATCACCTCCTATCTGCAGGTACCCGGCTGTATACTAACCCCTCACACTGCACCGCTGTATCCATCACCTCCTATCTGCAGGTACCCGGCTGTATACTAACCCCTCACACTGCACCGCTGTATCCATCACCCCCTATCTGCAGGTACCCGGCTGTATACTAACCCCTCACACTGCACCGCTGTATCCATCACCCCCTATCTGCAGGTACCCGGCTGTATACTAACCCCTCACACTGCACCGCTGTATCCATCACCTCCTATCTGCAGGTACCCGGCTGTATACTAACCCCTCACACTGCACCGCTGTATCCATCACCTCCTATCTGCAGGTACCCGGCTGTATACTAGCACCTCACACTGCACCGCTGTATCTATCACCTCCTATCTGCAGGTACCCGTCTGTATACTAACCCCTCACACTGCACCGCTGTATCCATCACCTCCTATCTGCAGGTACCCGGCTGTATACTAACCTCTCACACTGCACCGCTGTATCCATCACCTCCTATCTGCAGGTACCCGGCTGTATACTAGCACCTCACACTGCACCTATGTATCCATCACCTCCTATCTGCAGGTACCCGGCTGTATACTAACCCCTCACACTGCACCGCTGTATCCATCACCTCCTATCTGCAGGTACCCAGCTGTATACTAACCCCTCACATTGCACCGCTGTATCCATCACCCCATATCTACAGGTACCCGGCTGTATACTAACCCCTCACACTGCACCGCTGTATCCATCACCTCCTATCTGCAGGTACCTGGCTGTATACTAACCCCTCATACTACAACGCTGTATCCATCACCCCCTATCTGCAGGTACCCGGCTGTATACTAACCCCTCACACTGCACCGCTGTATCTATCACCTCCTATCTGCAGGTACCCGGCTGTATACTAAGCCCTCACATTGCACCGCTGTATCCATCACCCCCTATCTGCAGGTACCCGGCTGTATACTAACCTCTCACACTGCACCGCTGTATCCATCACCTCCTATCTGCAGGTACCCGGCTGTATACTAACCTCTCACACTGCACCGCTGTATCCATCACCTCCTATCTGCAGGTACCCGGCTGTATACTAACCCCTCACACTGCACCGCTGTATCCATCACCTCCTATCTGCAGGTACCCGGCTATATACTAACCCCTCACACTGCACCGCTGTATCCATCACCTCCTATCTGCAGGTACCCGGCTGTATACTAACCCCTCACACTGCACCGCTGTATCCATCACCTCCTATCTGCAGGTACCTGTCAGTATACTAACCCCTCACACTGCACCGCTGTATCCATCACCCCCTATCTGCAGGTACCCGGCGGTATACTAACCTCTCACACTGCACCGCTGTATCCATCACCTCCTATCTGCAGGTACCCGGCTGTATACTAGCACCTCACACTGCACCTATGTATCCATCACCTCCTATCTGCAGGTACCCGGCTGTATACTAACCCCTCACACTGCACCGCTGTATCCATCACCTCCTATCTGCAGGTACCTGGCTGTATACTAACCCCTCACACTACAACACTGTATCCATCACCCCCTATCTGCAGGTACCCGGCTGTATACTAACCCCTCACACTGCACCGCTGTATCTATCACCTCCTATCTGCAGGTACCCGGCTGTATACTAAGCCCTCACATTGCACCGCTGTATCCATCACCCCCTATCTGCAGGTACCCGGCTGTATACTAACCTCTCACACTGCACCGCTGTATCCATCACCTCCTATCTGCAGGTACCCGGCTGTATACTAACCTCTCACACTGCACCGCTGTATCCATCACCTCCTATCTGCAGGTACCCGGCTGTATACTAACCCCTCACACCGCACCGCTGTATCCATCACCCCCTATCTGCAGGTACCCAGCTGTATATTAACCCCTCACACTGCATCGCTGTATCCATCACCTCCTATCTGCAGGTACCCATCTGTATACTAACCCCTCACACTGCACCGCTGTATCCATCACTCCCTATCTGCAGGTGGCCGGCTGTATACTAACCCCTCACACTGCACCGCTGTATCCATCACCTCCTATCTGCAGGTACCTGGCTGTATACTAACCCCTCACACTGCACCGCTGTATCCATCACCCCCTATCTGCAGGTACCCTGCTGTATACTAACCCCTCACACTGCACCGCTGTATCCATCACCTCCTATCTGCAGGTACCCGGCTGTATACTAACCCTTCACACTGCACCGCTGTATCCATCACCTCCTATCTGCAGGTGTCCGGCTGTATACTAACCTCTCACACCGCACCGCTGTATCCATCACCCCCTATCTGCAGGTACCCGGCTGTATACTAACCTCTCACACTGCACCGCTGTATCCATCACCTCCTATCTGCAGGTGTCCGGCTGTATACTAACCCCTCACACTGCACCGATGTATCCATCACCTCCTATCTGCAGGTACCCGGCTGTATACTAACCCCTCACACTGCACCGCTGTATCCATCACCTCCTATTTGCAGGTACCCGGCTGTATACTAACCTCTCACACTGCACCGCTGTATCCATCACCCCCTATCTGCAGGTACCCGGCTGTATACTAACCCCTCACACTGCACCGCTGTATCCATCACCTCCTATCTGCAGGTACCCGGCTGTATACTAACCTCTCACACTGCACCGCTGTATCCATCACCTCCTATCTGCAGGTACCCGGCTGTATACTAACCCTTCACACTGCACCGCTGTATCCATCACCTCCTATCTGCAGGTACCCGGCTGTATACTAACCCCTCACACCGCACCGCTGTATCCATCACCCCCTATCTGCAGGTACCCGGCTGTATACTAACCCCTCACACTGCACCGCTGTATCCATCACCTCCTATCTGCAGGTACCCGGCTGTATACTAACCCTCACACTGCACCGCTGTATCCATCACCTCCTATCTGCAGGTACCCGGCTGTATACTAGCACCTCACACTGCACCTATGTATCCATCACCTCCTATCTGCAGGTACCCGGCTGTATACTAACCCCTCAGACTGCACCGCTGTATCTATCACCTCCTATCTGCAGGTACCCGGCTGTATACTAACCCCTCACACTGCACCGCTGTATCCATCACCTCCTATCTGCAGGTACCCGGCTGTATACTAACCCTTCACACTGCACCGCTGTATCCATCACCTCCTATCTGCAGGTGTCCGGCTGTATACTAACCTCTCACACCGCACCGCTGTATCCATCACTCCCTATCTGCAGGTGTCCGGCTGTATACTAACCTCTCACACTGCACCGCTGTATCCATCACCTCCTATCTGCAGGTGGCCGGCTGTATACTAACCCCTCACACTGCACCGCTGTATCCATCACCTCCTATCTGCAGGTGGCCGGCTGTATACTAACCCCTCACACTGCACCTCTGTATCCATCACCTCCTATCTGCAGGTACCCGGCTGTATACTAACCCCTCACACTGCACCACTGTATCCATCACCTCCTATCTGCAGGTACCCAGCTGTATACTAACCTCTCACACCGCACCGCTGTATCCATCACCCCCTATCTGCAGGTACCCGGCTGTATACTAACCCCTCACACTGCACCGCTGTATCCATCACCTCCTATCTGCAGGTACCCGGCTGTATACTAACCTCTCACACTGCACCGCTGTATCCATCACCTCCTATCTGCAGGTACCCGGCTGTATACTAACCCTTCACACTGCACCGCTGTATCCATCACCTCCTATCTGCAGGTACCCGGCTGTATACTAACCCCTCACACCGCACCGCTGTATCCATCACCCCCTATCTGCAGGTACCCGGCTGTATACTAACCCCTCACACTGCACCGCTGTATCCATCACCTCCTATCTGCAGGTACCCGGCTGTATACTAACCTCTCACACTGCACCGCTGTATCCATCACCTCCTATCTGCAGGTACCCGGCTGTATACTAGCACCTCACACTGCACCTATGTATCCATCACCTCCTATCTGCAGGTACCCGGCTGTATACTAACCCCTCAGACTGCACCGCTGTATCTATCACCTCCTATCTGCAGGTACCCGGCTGTATACTAACCCCTCACACTGCACCGCTGTATCCATCACCTCCTATCTGCAGGTACCCGGCTGTATACTAACCCTTCACACTGCACCGCTGTATCCATCACCTCCTATCTGCAGGTGTCCGGCTGTATACTAACCTCTCACACCGCACCGCTGTATCCATCACTCCCTATCTGCAGGTGTCCGGCTGTATACTAACCTCTCACACTGCACCGCTGTATCCATCACCTCCTATCTGCAGGTGGCCGGCTGTATACTAACCCCTCACACTGCACCGCTGTATCCATCACCTCCTATCTGCAGGTGGCCGGCTGTATACTAACCCCTCACACTGCACCTCTGTATCCATCACCTCCTATCTGCAGGTACCCGGCTGTATACTAACCCCTCACACTGCACCACTGTATCCATCACCTCCTATCTGCAGGTACCCAGCTGTATACTAACCTCTCACACCGCACCGCTGTATCCATCACCCCCTATCTGCAGGTACCCGGCTGTATACTAACCTCTCACACTGCACCGCTGTATCCATCACCTCCTATCTGCAGGTACCCGGCTGTATACTAACCCCTCACACCGCACCGCTGTATCCATCACCCCCTATCTGCAGGTACCCGGCTGTATACTAACCCCTCACATTGCACCGCTGTATCCATCACCTCCTATCTGCAGGTACCCGGCTGTATACTAACCTCTCACACTGCACCGCTGTATCCATCACCTCCTATCTGCAGGTACCCGGCTGTATACTAGCACCTCACACTGCACCTATGTATCCATCACCTCCTATCTGCAGGTACCCAGCTGTATACAACCCCTCACACTGCACCGCTGTATCCATCACCCCCTATCTGCAGGTGGCCGGCTGTATACTAACCCCTCACACTGCACCGCTGTATCCATCACCTCCTATATGCAGGTACCCGTCTGTATACTAACCCCTCACACTGCACCGCTGTATCCATCACCTCCTATCTGCAGGTACCTGTCTGTATACTAACCCCTCACACTGCACCGCTGTATCCATCACCTCCTATCTGCAGGTACCCGGCTGTATACTAACCCCTCACACTGCACCGCTGTATCCATCACCCCCTATCTGCAGGTACCCGGCTGTATACTAACCCCTCACACTGCACCGCTGTATCCATCTCCTCCTATCTGCAGGTACCCGGCTGTATACTAACCCCTCACACTGCACCGCTGTATCCATCACCTCCTATCTGCAGGTACCCGGCTGTATACTAACCCCTCACACTGCACCGCTGTATCCATCACCCCCTATCTGCAGGTACCCGGCTGTATACTAACCCCTCACACTGCACCGCTGTATCCATCACCTCCTATCTGCAGGTACCCGGCTGTATACTGACCCCTCACACCGCACCGCTGTATCCATCACCCCCTATCTGCAGGTACCCTGCTGTATACTAACCCCTCACACTGCATCGCTGTATCCATCACCTCCTATCTGCAGGTACCCGGCTGTATACTAACCCCTCACACCGCACCGCTGTATCCATCACCCCCTATCTGCAGGTACCCGGCTGTATACTAACCCCTCACACTGCACCGCTGTATCCATCACCTCCTATCTGCAGGTACCTGTCAGTATACTAACCCCTCACACTGCACCGCTGTATCCATCACCTCCTATCTGCAGGTACCCGGCTGTATACTAACCCCTCACACTGCACCGCTGTATCCATCACCCCCTATCTGCAGGTACCCGGCTGTATACTAACCCCTCACACTGCACCGCTGTATCCATCACCTCCTATCTGCAGGTACCCGGCTGTATACTAACCCCTCACACTGCACCTCTGTATCCATCACCTCCTATCTGCAGGTACCCGGCTGTATACTAACCCCTCACACTGCACCGCTGTATCTATCACCTCCTATCTGCAGGTACCCGGCTGTATACTAACCTCTCACACTGCACCGCTGTATCCATCACCTCCTATCTGCAGGTACCCGGCTGTATACTAACCCCTCACACCGCACCGCTGTATCCATCACTCCCTATCTGCAGGTGTCCGGCTGTATACTAACCTCTCACACTGCACCGCTGTATCCATCACCCCCTATCTGCAGGTGGCCGGCTGTATACTAACCCCTCACACTGCACCGCTGTATCCATCACCTCCTATCTGCAGGTACCCGGCTGTATACTACCCCTCACACTGCACCGCTGTATCCATCACCCCCTATCTGCAGGTACCCGGCTGTATACTAACCCCTCACACTGCACCGCTGTATCCATCACCTCCTATCTGCAGGTACCCGGCTGTATACTAACCCCTCACACTGCACCGCTGTATCCATCACCTCCTATCTGCAGGTACCCAGCTGTATACTAACCCCTCACACCGCACCGCTGTATCCATCACCCCCTATCTGCAGGTACCCGGCTGTATACTAACCCCTCACACTGCACCGCTGTATCCATCACCCCCTATCTGCAGGTACCCGGCTGTATACTAACCCCTCACACTGCACCGCTGTATCCATCTCCTCCTATCTGCAGGTACCCGGCTGTATACTAACCCCTCACACTGCACCGCTGTATCCATCACCTCCTATCTGCAGGTACCCGGCTGTATACTAACCCCTCACACTGCACCGCTGTATCCATCACCCCCTATCTGCAGGTACCCGGCTGTATACTAACCCCTCACACTGCACCGCTGTATCCATCACCTCCTATCTGCAGGTACCCGGCTGTATACTGACCCCTCACACCGCACCGCTGTATCCATCACCCCCTATCTGCAGGTACCCTGCTGTATACTAACCCCTCACACTGCATCGCTGTATCCATCACCTCCTATCTGCAGGTACCCGGCTGTATACTAACCCCTCACACCGCACCGCTGTATCCATCACCCCCTATCTGCAGGTACCCGGCTGTATACTAACCCCTCACACTGCACCGCTGTATCCATCACCTCCTATCTGCAGGTACCTGTCAGTATACTAACCCCTCACACTGCACCGCTGTATCCATCACCTCCTATCTGCAGGTACCCGGCTGTATACTAACCCCTCACACTGCACCGCTGTATCCATCACCCCCTATCTGCAGGTACCCGGCTGTATACTAACCCCCTCACACTGCACCGCTGTATCCATCACCTCCTATCTGCAGGTACCCGGCTGTATACTAACCCCTCACACTGCACCTCTGTATCCATCACCTCCTATCTGCAGGTACCCGGCTGTATACTAACCCCTCACACTGCACCGCTGTATCTATCACCTCCTATCTGCAGGTACCCGGCTGTATACTAACCTCTCACACTGCACCGCTGTATCCATCACCTCCTATCTGCAGGTACCCGGCTGTATACTAACCTCTCACACCGCACCGCTGTATCCATCACTCCCTATCTGCAGGTGTCCGGCTGTATACTAACCTCTCACACTGCACCGCTGTATCCATCACTCCCTATCTGCAGGTGGCCGGCTGTATACTAACCCCTCACACTGCACCGCTGTATCCATCACCTCCTATCTGCAGGTACCCGGCTGTATACTAACCCCTCACACTGCACCGCTGTATCCATCACCCCCTATCTGCAGGTACCCGGCTGTATACTAACCCCTCACACTGCACCGCTGTATCCATCACCTCCTATCTGCAGGTACCCGGCTGTATACTAACCCCTCACACTGCACCGCTGTATCCATCACCTCCTATCTGCAGGTACCCAGCTGTATACTAACCTCTCACACCGCACCGCTGTATCCATCACCCCCTATCTGCAGGTACCCGGCTGTATACTAACCTCTCACACTGCACCGCTGTATCCATCACCTCCTATCTGCAGGTACCCGGCTGTATTCTAACCCCTCACACTGCACCTCTGTATCCATCACCTCCTATCTGCAGGTACCCGGCTGTATACTAACCCCTCACACTGCACCGCTGTATCCATCACCTCCTATCTGCAGGTACCCGGCTGTATACTAACTCCTCACACTGCACCGCTGTATCCATCACCTCCTATCTGCATGTACCCGGCTGTATACTAACCCCTCACACTGCACCGCTGTATCCATCACCCCCTATCTGCAGGTACCCGGCTGTATACTAACCCCTCACACTGCACCGCTGTATCATCACCTCCTATCTGCAGGTACCCAGCTGTATACTAACCCCTCACACTGCACCGCTGTATCCATCACCTCCTATCTGCAGGTACCCGGCTGTATACTAACCCCTCACACTGCACCGCTGTATCCATCACCTCCTATCTGCAGGTACCCGGCTGTCTACTAACCCCTCACACCGCACCGCTGTATCCATCACCCCCTATCTGCAGGTACCCGGCTGTATACTAACCTCCCACACTGCACCGCTGTATCCATCACCTCCTATCTGCAGGTACCCGGCTGTATACTAACCCCTCACACTGCACCGCTGTATCCATCACCTCCTATCTGCAGGTACCCGGCGGTATACTAACCTCTCACGCTGCACCGCTGTATCCATCACCCCTATCTGCAGGTACCCGGCTGTATACTAACCTCCCACACTGCACCGCTGTATCCATCACCTCCTATCTGCAGGTACCCGGCTGTATACTAACCCCTCACACTGCACCGCTGTATCCATCACCTCCTATCTGCAGGTACCCGGCGGTATACTAACCTCTCACGCTGCACCGCTGTATCCATCACCTCCTATCTGCAGGTGTCCGGCTGTATACTAACCTCTCACACTGCACCGCTGTATCCATCACCCCCTATCTGCAGGTACCCGGCTGTATACTAACCCCTCACACTGCACCGCTGTATCCATCACCCCCTATCTGCAGGTACCCGGCTGTATACTAACCCCTCACACTGCACCTCTGTATCCATCACCTCCTATCTGCAGGTACCCGGCTGTATACTAACCCCTCACACCGCACCGCTGTATCCATCACCTCCTATCTGCAGGTACCCGGCTGTATACTAACTCCTCACACTGCACCGCTGTATCCATCACCTCCTATCTGCATGTACCCGGCTGTATACTAACCTCCTACACTGCACCGCTGTATCCATCACCTCCTATCTGCAGGTACCCGGCTGTATACTAACCCCTCACACTGCACCACTGTATCCATCACCTCCTATCTGCAGGTACCCGGCTGTATACTAACCCCTCACACTGCACCGCTGTATCCATCACCTCCTATCTGCAGGTACCCAGCTGTATACTAGCACCTCACACTGCACCGCTGTATCCATCACCTCCTATCTGCAGGTACCCGGCTGTATACTAACCCCTCACACTGCACCGCTGTATCCATCACCTCCTATCTGCAGGTACCCGGCTGTATACTAACCCCTCACACTGCACCGCTGTATCCATCACCTCCTATCTGCAGGTACCCGGCTGTATACTAACCTCCCACACTGCACCGCTGTATCTCCATCACTAGATTTCTGCGGGCTGATCTGCGTCCTGGCATTAATCTGTCCTTACCATCTGGTAACTTTCTGGTAGGTCTCCCTCACTCTGTCATGACTGCCTGTAATAATGTGAGGCGGCGCTGTGCCTTGTATTCCCAATCTCTGAGTTACAAGTTGAGGTTAGTTCTCCTTTAAGACGACGATCCCTCTGGCAAGGATTTTTACTGGGACTGGGGCAGAATCAAGGATGGGGCTGCAGAACTGCAGGTTGGCGGTCTGGCGTTCCAGTGTACAGGGGCTGCACCAGGCAAGAGGGAGGACAATATCCTCAGAAACCAGGGGTGGTGGTAACAAGAGATGAGAGATGTAGGAAGGTAGAGCATGGTGGAGGCATAACTAGTATAATGACTGACAGGAGGCCATGCTACTGGAGGATAATGATGTTTATATTACAGCTGATGGATAATTCCCAGAGCTGTCGGATTTCTGCTCTGGTGATGTCTCCCCCCTCCCCCACATCACGGAGGATCGCTGATAAATATTCTGTCTAATTATCCCATAATAGACGAGCGGCTTCACACATCGCACTGGGAGGACTGGGAATGATTCTCAGCTATTCCACAATGGGACTGACTCATCCAGAGACGGGAGGAGTTACCAGAGGCACGGAGCATAGAGCGCCTTATATCACAGCAGAGGAAACCTCGACGTGGACACACAAACAGTTAATACAGTCTATATAGGATGTAACATGCAACGGACCTGGCATACTGCTACAGCCTGCACTATACTCCAGAGCTGTAATCAATGTATGTACACAGTGACTGCACCAGCAGAATAGTGAGCGCAGCTCTGGAGTATAATACAGGATAAGTAATGTAATGTATGTACACAGTGACTGCACCAGCAGAATAGTGAGTGCAGCTCTGGCGTATAATACAGGATGTAACTCAGGATCAGTACAGGATAAGTAATGTAATGTATGTACACAGTGACTGTACCAGCAGAATAGTGAGTGCAGCTCTGGAGTATAATACAGGATAAGTAATGTAATGTATGTACACAGTGACTGCACCAGCAGAATAGTGAGCGCAGCTCTGGAGTATAATACAGGATAAGTAATGTAATGTATGTACACAGTGACTGCACCAGCAGAATAGTGAGTGCAGCTCTGGAGTATAATACAGGATGTAACTCAGGATCAGTACAGGATAAGTAATGTAATGTATGTACACAGTGACTGCACCAGCAGAATAGTGAGTGCAGCTCTGGAGTATAATACAGGATAAGTAATGTAATGTATGTACACAGTGACTGCACCAACAGAATAGTGAGTGCAGCTCTGGAGTATAATACAGGATGTAACTCAGGATCAGTACAGGATAAGTAATGTAATGTATGTACACAGTGACTACACCAGCAGAATAGTGAGCGCAGCTCTGGAGTATAATACAGGATGTAACTCAGGATCAGTACAGGATAAGTAATGTAATGTATGTACACAGTGACTGTACCAGCAGGATAGTGAGTGAGGCTCTGGAGTATAATACAGGATAAGTAATGTAATGTATGTACACAGTGACTGTACCAGCAGAAGAGTGAGTGCAGCTCTGGAGTATAATACAGGATGTAACTCAGGATCAGTACAGGATAAGTAATGTAATGTATGTACACAGTGACTGTACCAGCAGAATAGTGAGTGCAGCTCTGGAGTATAATACAGGATAAGTAATGTAATGTATGTACACAGTGACTGCACCAGCAGAATAGTGAGTGCAGCTCTGGAGTATAATACAGGATGTAACTCAGGATCAGTACAGGATAAGTAATGTAATGTATGTACATAGTGACTGTACCAGCAGAATAGTGAGCGCAGCTCTGGAGTATAATACAGGATAAGTAATGTAATGTGTGTACACAGTGACTGCACCAGCAGAATAGTGAGTGCAGCTCTGGAGTATAATACAGGATGTAACTCAGGATCAGTACAGGATAAGTAATGTAATGTATGTACACAGTGACTGCACCAGCAGAATAGTGAGCGCAGCTCTGGAGTATAATACAGGATGTAACTCAGGATCAGTACAGGATAAGTAATGTAATGTATGTACACAGTGACTGCACCAGCAGAATAGTGAGCGCAGCTCTGGAGTATAATACAGGATGTAACTCAGGATCAGTGCAGGATAAGTAATGTAATGTATGTACACAGTGACTGCACCAGCAGAATAGTGAGCGCAGCTCTGGAGTATAATACAGGATAAGTAATGTAATGTATGTACACAGTGACTGTACCAGCAGAATAGTGAGCGCAGCTCTGGAGTATAATACAGGATGTAACTCAGGATCAGTACAGGATAAGTAATGTAATGTATGTACACAGTGACTGTACCAGCAGAATAGTGAGTGCAGCTCTGGAGTATAATACAGGATGTAACTCAGGATCAGTACAGGATAAGTAATGTAATGTATGTACACAGTGACTGCACCAGCAGAATAGTGAGCGCAGCTCTGGAGTATAATACAGGATGTAACTCAGGATCAGTACAGGATAAGTAATGTAATGTATGTACACAGTGACTGCACCAGCAGAATAGTGAGCGCAGCTCTGGAGTATAATACAGGATGTAACTCAGGATCAGTACAGGATAAGTAATGTAATGTATGTACACAGTGACTGCACCAGCAGAATAGTGAGTGCAGCTCTGGAGTATAATACAGGATATAACTCAGGATCAGTACAGGATAAGTAATGTAATGTATGTACACAGTGACTGTACCAGCAGAATAGTGAGCGCAGCTCTGGAGTATAATACAGGATAAGTAATGTAATGTGTGTACACAGTGACTGCACCAGCAGAATAGTGAGTGCAGCTCTGGAGTATAATACAGGATGTAACTCAGGATCAGTACAGGATAAGTAATGTAATGTATGTACACAGTGACTGCACCAGCAGAATAGTGAGCGCAGCTCTGGAGTATAATACAGGATGTAACTCAGGATCAGTACAGGATAAGTAATGTAATGTATGTACACAGTGACTGCACCAGCAGAATAGTGAGTGCAGCTCTGGAGTATAATACAGGATGTAACTCAGGATCAGTACAGGATAAGTAATGTAATGTATGTACACAGTGACTGCACCAGCAGAATAGTGAGCGCAGCTCTGGAGTATAATACAGGATGTAACTCAGGATCAGTACAGGATAAGTAATGTAATGTATGTACACAGTGACTGCACCAGCAGAATAGTGAGCGCAGCTCTGGAGTATAATACAGGATAAGTAATGTAATGTATGTACACAGTGACTGTACCAGCAGAATAGTGAGCGCAGCTCTGGAGTATAATACAGGATGTAACTCAGGATCAGTACAGGATAAGTAATGTAATGTATGTACACAGTGACTGCACCAGCAGAATAGTGAGTGCAGCTCTGGAGTATAATACAGGATAAGTAATGTAATGTATGTACACAGTGACTGCACCAGCAGAATAGTGAGTGCAGCTCTGGAGTATAATACAGGATAAGTAATGTAATGTATGTACACAGTGACTGCACCAGCAGAATAGTGAGCGCAGCTCTGGAGTATAATACAGGATAAGTAATGTAATGTATGTACACAGTGACTGCACCAGCAGAATAGTGAGTGCAGCTCTGGAGTATAATACAGGATGTAACTCAGGATCAGTACAGGATAAGTAATGTAATGTATGTACACAGTGACTGCACCAGCAGAATAGTGAGTGCAGCTCTGGAGTATAATGCAGGATAAGTAATGTAATGTATGTACACAGTGACTGTACCAGCAGAATAGTGAGCGCAGCTCTGGAGTATAATACAGGATAAGTAATGTAATGTATGTACACAGTGACTGTACCAGCAGAATAGTGAGCGCAGCTCTGGAGTATAATACAGGATAAGTAATGTAATGTATGTACACAGTGACTGCACCAGCAGAATAGTGAGCGCTGCTCTGGAGTATAATACAGGATAAGTAATGTAATGTGTGTACACAGTGACTGCACCAGCAGAATAGTGAGCGCAGCTCTAGGGTATAATACAGGGTGTAACTCAGGATCAGTACAAGATAAGTAATGTAATGTATGTACACAGTGACTGTACCAGCAGAATAGTGAGTGCAGCTCTGGAGTATAATACAGGATGTAACTCAGGATCAGTACAGGATAAGTATTGTATGTACACAGTGATTGTACCAGCAGAATAGTGAGTGCAGCTCTGGAGTATAATACAGGATAAGTAATGTAATGTATGTACACAGTGACTGTACCAGCAGAATAGTGAGCACAGCTCTGGAGTATAATACAGGATATAACTCAGGATCAGTACAGGATAAGTAATGTAATGTATGTACACAGTGACTGCACCAGCAGAATAGTGAGTTCAGCTCTGGAGTATAATACAGGATGTAACTCAGGATCAGTACGGGATAAGTAATGTAATGTATGTACACACTGACTGCACCAGCAGAATAGTGAGTGCAGCTCTGGAGTATAATACAGGATAAGTAATGTAATGTATGTATGCAGTGACTGCACCAGCAGAATAGTGAGTACAGCTCTGGAGTATAATACAGGATGTAACTCAGGATCAGTACAGGATAAGTAATGTAATGTATGTACACAGTGACTGTACCAGCAGAATAGTGAGCGCAGCTCTGGAGTATAATACAGGATAAGTAATGTAATGTATGTACACAGTGACTGTACCAGCAGAATAGTGAGCGCAGCTCTGGAGTATAATACAGGATAAGTAATGTAATGTATGTACACAGTGACTGCACCAGCAGAATAGTGAGCGCTGCTCTGGAGTATAATACAGGATAAGTAATGTAATGTGTGTACACAGTGACTGCACCAGCAGAATAGTGAGCGCAGCTCTAGGGTATAATACAGGGTGTAACTCAGGATCAGTACAAGATAAGTAATGTAATGTATGTACACAGTGACTGTACCAGCAGAATAGTGAGTGCAGCTCTGGAGTATAATACAGGATAAGTAATGTAATGTATGTACACAGTGACTGTACCAGCAGAATAGTGAGTGACGCTCTGGAGTATAATACAGGATAAGTAATGTAATGTATGTACACAGTGACTGTACCAGCAGAATAGTGAGCGCAGCTCTGGAGTATAATACAGGATGTAACTCAGGATCAGTACAGGATAAGTATTGTATGTACACAGTGATTGTACCAGCAGAATAGTGAGTGCAGCTCTGGAGTATAATACAGGATAAGTAATGTAATGTATGTACACAGTGACTGTACCAGCAGAATAGTGAGCACAGCTCTGGAGTATAATACAGGATATAACTCAGGATCAGTACAGGATAAGTAATGTAATGTATGTACACAGTGACTGCACCAGCAGAATAGTGAGTGCAGCTCTGGAGTATAATACAGGATGTAACTCAGGATCAGTACGGGATAAGTAATGTAATGTATGTACACACTGACTGCACCAGCAGAATAGTGAGTGCAGCTCTGGAGTATAATACAGGATAAGTAATGTAATGTATGTACACAGTGACTGCACCAGCAGAATAGTGAGTACAGCTCTGGAGTATAATACAGGGTGTAACTCAGGATCAGTACAAGATAAGTAATGTAATGTATGTACACAGTGACTGTACCAGCAGAATAGTGAGTGCAGCTCTGGAGTATAATACAGGATGTAACTCAGGATCAGTACAGGATAAGTATTGTATGTACACAGTGATTGTACCAGCAGAATAGTGAGTGCAGCTCTGGAGTATAATACAGGATAAGTAATGTAATGTATGTACACAGTGACTGTACCAGCAGAATAGTGAGCACAGCTCTGGAGTATAATACAGGATATAACTCAGGATCAGTACAGGATAAGTAATGTAATGTATGTACACAGTGACTGCACCAGCAGAATAGTGAGTTCAGCTCTGGAGTATAATACAGGATGTAACTCAGGATCAGTACGGGATAAGTAATGTAATGTATGTACACACTGACTGCACCAGCAGAATAGTGAGTGCAGCTCTGGAGTATAATACAGGATAAGTAATGTAATGTATGTACGCAGTGACTGCACCAGCAGAATAGTGAGTACAGCTCTGGAGTATAATACAGGATGTAACTCAGGATCAGTACAGGATAAGTAATGTAATGTATGTACACAGTGACTGTACCAGCAGAATAGTGAGCGCAGCTCTGGAGTATAATACAGGATAAGTAATGTAATGTATGTACACAGTGACTGTACCAGCAGAATAGTGAGCGCAGCTCTGGAGTATAATACAGGATAAGTAATGTAATGTATGTACACAGTGACTGCACCAGCAGAATAGTGAGCGCTGCTCTGGAGTATAATACAGGATAAGTAATGTAATGTGTGTACACAGTGACTGCACCAGCAGAATAGTGAGCGCAGCTCTAGGGTATAATACAGGGTGTAACTCAGGATCAGTACAAGATAAGTAATGTAATGTATGTACACAGTGACTGTACCAGCAGAATAGTGAGTGCAGCTCTGGAGTATAATACAGGATAAGTAATGTAATGTATGTACACAGTGACTGTACCAGCAGAATAGTGAGTGACGCTCTGGAGTATAATACAGGATAAGTAATGTAATGTATGTACACAGTGACTGTACCAGCAGAATAGTGAGCACAGCTCTGGAGTATTAATACAGGATATAACTCAGGATCAGTACAGGATAAGTAATGTAATGTATGTACACAGTGACTGCACCAGCAGAATAGTGAGTGCAGCTCTGGAGTATAATACAGGATGTAACTCAGGATCAGTACGGGATAAGTAATGTAATGTATGTACACACTGACTGCACCAGCAGAATAGTGAGTGCAGCTCTGGAGTATAATACAGGATAAGTAATGTAATGTATGTACACAGTGACTGCACCAGCAGAATAGTGAGTACAGCTCTGGAGTATAATACAGGATGTAACTCAGGATCAGTACAGGATAAGTAATGTAATGTATGTACACAGTGACTGCACCAGCAGAATAGTGAGTGCAGCTCTGGAGTATAATACAGGATGTAACTCAGGATCAGTACAGGATAAGTAATGTAATGTATGTACACAGTGACTGTACCAGCAGAATAGTGAGTGCAGCTCTGGAGTATATTATACATAGGTGTAACTTGAATCTCCTGGGCCTCAATTCATAATCTGTATTGGGACCCCTACCTACCATTTACCAATTAGAATAGTGATATATTTTAAGTGGCAGGGGACGTTGAGGTTCCCTCAGGGTCCAGGGCCCTGTAGTACGAAACACATCCATCAGTGATCAGCTCTACCTGTGCTCAGCTCACCTGGATAACTTCCACCTGTGAACAGCTCACTTGGTTCACCTACACTGGAGATCAGTTTACCTGGATCACTTCTAACTGTGATCAGCTCACCAGGATTACTCCACCAGTGATCAGCTCAAATCATTACCTGGATCTCTATCTCAAGCAACGTGTGCTGACCCTGTGTAAAGGATCTCGTCCTACCGACCCCGCATTCAGCACACCTGAGATCTCTTCAATCACCTCACTCCCACCTCCAGTGAGTGTTGTGGGCCGATAGGATAATACAGAACGAGCTTTCTAAATTTTATATATTTATTAACCCCTAAACGAGTCGGTACTAGACACTTAACACATACAGAGAATACATGCAGCTATTAGCAAGCAAATACAAGTGTAAAGCAGCATGACATGGTAATAATAAAAATGGGAATAAACAGAAGAAAAGGAAATATTACCAACACAAGCCTGTGATTGGTTCTCTGGGCTCCGGATGTGAGCTCAGGGCGTGTACTTAAAAGCAGTCCAAAAGCATGTGTCTGGGCTTGCTATTCCAGTGGCACCCCCTAAATCTGGGCAGTGCTATCCGGGTGGCTTTCAGCAGAACAAAAGACAATTTCCAGAAAAAGTAGATAGTCCGTTTCTCTGAGCCCATGTGTGAAAGAGCCTCAGTGCGCCAAACCCGCGTTGGCTCACACCTGAGTCTTCTTTAATAAAAAACCACACTCACCACCAGTGAGTGCCAGGTTCACAGGATAAATACAAGACAAGCTTTCTAAATTTTATATATTTATTAACCCCTAAATGGGTTGGTATCAACATCTAACACATGCAGTTCAGAACAGATATGCAGATATATGCAAGCATTAACAGTTACTAGTTACAAGATACAATGCAATGAAATAAAAGGGCATAAAAGTGAAATAATTACTTTACCACGCATCTCCTTGATGTGGCTCTATAGTCCAACACTCACACATGGCATGTGTGAGTAACCAGTGGAGGCTTCTCAGCATGTGGCAACAATCCAGCCTGCATGCTCTTCACAGTGGTTTGTCTGTAAAAACTCTGTAGTCTGTGATGGTCTGTAATAACTCCATAGTGTTCTCTTATAGTCCCAGCACAATCTCCCCCACTGACCTCTTACCTCATCTTATATACCCTTTATGCCACCTCCCAGAATGAGGTCATCGGCAACAGCAAGTCTGATGGATTAATGCACTCAAGTCCAGATTCTTTGTATTGAGCTGAGACCAAGTGAAAGGATACAATGTTATCAGCCATATCTAATCTACCAGTGCAGACTGATCAATGCATGTTCCTTTGAACAAGCAGGGCTGTGTATGAATTCAATGGAGCCCTGCTGGGATGGATACAAAGCCCCATTGTTACAATGCTGCTTCTACTGCCAATATACACCTAGGCTTATAGCTGCGCACATTATGAATAAATGCAGGTAAGAAGGGAGATACTATACCCAGAGATCAAAATACATCTCTGAGTTATAGCCATATTTAAGTGGAATCATCACACCATGTGATAGGCTTCAGGGTTCTTTCTTAAACAAGGTACAGAGCATGTGTTTCCTACATGCTGTTACATCTCTTCCAGTTCAACAAAGTGTCTCAGGCCTCAATGCTAGGCTGCATGGTAGGAGTTTCCATCTTGATCTCCTCCAGGAACAGCACTAGACAAAAGACAGAGAACAAAGACCAGCCTCTACCTGGTCTGAGACCTTTTACCTAACCTGGTCTCCTCCCTATGTGAGGTCACCAGGAGGAGGAGACCCGCCCTCCTTTGAAAATCTCTCAGAATGATATTTCCTTATGATTCCTCGCCCGATGACTGTAGAGTGGGGCCTGCGGTATGATAAGGTTTGTGGCAAGACCTCCAACGCATAGACCCCAAGGATGAAACCCCAATCGCCTTTGGGTAAGGAGTTCAGTGTTTGGACCTTTTCCGGGCTTTGAATTGTGACAAGTGTATATTCTGAGCATGTGCCTTGACCTGACGCACCTGGGGAATTTATTGGGGCAACTGTAGGAGGTTCCCCAGGGCAGATATTGTCATAAAATCATAATCCTTTTGAAGTATAGCTGGCTGCAGACCAGAAGTCTGGGTTGAGTTTGCTTACAGCCTTCCAATACACTTCTCTAGGCTGGAGTAGAATGACCTCTTTCGAGCAGCCACACTATTTTTGATCCTAGGCACCAACCCCCCACTGTGTAGTAATATAGACTGGTAGTAATATATTACAGCAGAAATTCTTAACTGGAGGTCTCTCATCATCACACCTGGATTAACATGGCCAGTGATAGGCTTGGGTTGATTACGGTCTGTGATTTGCTGGACTGGATCACTGCCAGTGCCAAACTGCTGATGTGGATTATCATCAACACGGATTGGCTGATGTGAATTATCATCAACACGGAGTGGCTCATATCTATCCTCACCACCAGCTATCTCCTCAGTGACCTACTCACCCAGAGTACCACCAGCAGTTACATCATTGCTAGCAGCCAGTGGCGCAACTAAAGTCTTGTGGGCCCCGGTGCAAACTTTGTCCAGGGCCCCCTACACCTTCCATACAATGTATTCTTGATAGTGATAGTTACAGGTGTGGCAGTGGGATCTCAGATGGGCCCTTGCTGATCATCTGTTTGAAGGTACTGAGGTGCTCTTGCAAGCGCTGTGACTCCTTCACTATTTACATTGCACAGGATCTGTTTTATAATCACCATGCAATGTTATTACAGCCTGTAAAATTAGTGCACGGCTACTATAAAACAGATGGCGTGTGATGTGACTAGTGAAGGGGCCCCACACAGTATAATATTCTCCACAGTGGCCCCCACAATATAATATGCTCCAGACAGTGGCCCCCACACAGTATAAAATGCTCCCAAGAGCTCCCCTAGAGCTGCTTCAGGTGAACCCCAGGAAATTCAACGAATATTAGTGAAGTTCGGCCCTCCGCTTTGTTGCTATTATAAAATTTTGGGGTCTCCTCAGACCTCAGAGTATAATAAGTAGACGCCCAGGGAAAGTGATTAAAAATAACAAACACTTATACTCACCTTACCTCACGTCTCCTGAGCATCCTCGCTCCGTCTGATTCTCTTCAGCATCTTCTTCTGTCCTCTTCTGCCTGTGACTAAGGGACTGGGCCTCAGCGGTGACATGGGGTGCGATGACGTCATTATGCCGCATGACCTCAGTCAAAACCCAGAAGAACCCCAAAGAGGATGCTGTGGAGAGGGGTATATAAATATTTGGGGCAGGCTATCATTGGCTGCCGTGTCCCTTAACATTAACAATATGTATAGTGGTCGAGGTCCGGGGTCCCAGCCATCTCCATTTGGCCCCATACCCCTCCGGGCCCGGTTGTGGTCTCACCCCCTGCGACCATAATCGTTATGCCCCTGCTAGCAGCCATCTAATTGGCTGGGTCACCATCTGCAGCAATCTGATTGATTGGATTATCAGGTGCAACAATCTGCTCATCTGGATAACCACCACCTGCAACCAACGTATCTGGATCATCACCAGCAGTGATCTCTTGAGCTGTATTGCCACCATGCATCTACTGGGATCATCACCTCCAGTAATCCGCTCAGCCTGATCATCAACTTCAACAGTAACCTGACCAGCTGAATCACTCCTTCCCTGGGTCACAACTACTACCAGCAATATCATCAGGTGGATCCCCACCACCAGTAATATCCTCAGCTAGGTGTCCACCACCAATGATCTCCTAACCTGGATCTCCACCGCCAGTGATCTCCTAACCTAGTTCTCCACCGCCAGTAATCTCCTAACCTGGATCTCCACCATCAGTGATCTCCTAACCTGGATCTCCACCACCAGTGATCTCCTAACCTGGATCTCCACCGCCAGTGATCTCCTAACCTAGTTCTCCACCGCCAGTAATCTCCTAACCTGGATCTCCACCATCAGTGATCTCCTAACCTGGATCTCCACCACCAGTGATCTCCTAACCTGGATCTCCACCACCAATGATCTCCTAACCTGGATCTCCACCGCCAGTGATCTCCTAACCTAGTTCTCCACCGCCAGTGATCTCCTAACCTGGATCTTCACCATCAGTGATCTCCTAACCTGGATCTCCCCACCAGTGATCTCCTAACCTGGATCTTCACCATCAGTGATCTCCTAACCTGGATCTCCACCACCAGTGATCTCCTAACCTGGATCTCCACCACCAGTGATCTCCTAACCTGGATCTCCACCGCCAGTGATCTCTTAACCTAGTTCTCCACCGCCAGTGATCTCCTAACCTGGATCTCCACCATCAGTGATCTCCTAACCTGGATCTCCACCGCCAGTGATCTCTTAACCTAGTTCTCCACCGCCAGATCTCCTAACCTGGATCTCCACCGCCATATCTCCTAACCTGGATCTCCACCACCAGTGATCTCCTAACCTGGATCTCCACCCCAGTGATCTCCTAACCTGGATCTCCACCATCAGTGATCTCCTAACCTGGATCTCCACCGCCAGTGATCTCTTAACCTAGTTCTCCACCGCCAGTGATCTCCTAACCTGGATCTCCACCGCCAGTGATCTCCTAACCTGGATCTCCACCACAGTGATCTCCTAACCTGGATCTCCACCGCCAGTGATCTCCTAACCTGGATCTCCACCACCAGTGATCTCCTAACCTGGATCTTCACCATCAGTGATCTCCTAAATGGATCTCCACTGCCAGTGATCTCCTAACCTAGTTCTCCATCACCAGTGATCTCCTAACCTGGATCTCCACCGCCAATGATCTCCTAACCTGGTCTCCACCGCCAGTGATCTCCTAACCTGGATCTTCACCATCAGTGATCTCCTAAATGGATCTCCACTGCCAGTGATCTCCTAACCTAGTTCTCCATCACCAGTGATCTCCTAACCTGGATCTCCACCGCCATGATCTCCTAACCTGGATCTCCACCGCCAGTGATCTCCTAACCTGGATCTTCACCATCAGTGATCTCCTAAATGGATCTCCACTGCCAGTGATCTCCTAACCTAGTTCTCCATCACCAGTGATCTCCTAACCTGGATCTCCACCGCCAATGATCTCCTAACCTGGATCTCCACCGCCAGTGATCTCCTAACCTGGATCTCCACCGCCAGTGATCTCCTAACCTGGATCTCCACCGCCAGTGATCTCCTAACCTGGATCTCCACCGCCAGTGATCTCCTAACCTGGATCTCCATCACCAGTGATCTCCTAATCTGGATCTCCACCGCCGTGATCTCCTAACCTGGATCTCCACCGCCAGTGATCTCCTAACCTGGATCTCCACCACCAGTGATCTCCTAACCTGGATCTTCACCATCAGTGATCTCCTAACCTGGATCTCCACCGCCAGTGATCTCCTAACCTGGATCTCCACCGCCAGTGATCTCCTAACCTAGTTCTCCACCGCCAGTGATCTCCTAACCTGGATCTCCACCGCCAGTGATCTCCTAACCTGGATCTCCACCGCCAGTGATCTCCTAACCTGGATCTCCACCGCCAGTGATCTCCTAACCTGGATCTCCATCACCAGTGATCTCCTAATCTGGATCTCCACCGCCAGTGATCTCCTAACCTGGATCTCCACCACCAGTGATCTCCTAACCTGGATCTCCACCGCCAGTGACTCCTAACCTGATCTCCACCACCAGTGATCTCCTAACCTGGATCTTCACCATCAGTGATCTCCTAACCTGGATCTCCACCGCCAGTGATCTCCTAACCTAGTTCTCCACCGCCAGTGATCTCCTAACCTGGATCTCCATCACCAGTGATCTCCTAACCTGGATCTCCATCACCAGTGATCTCCTGACTGGATGTTCCACAACATCATCCTCTGCATCTTCTCTCCGCCTAAGTAAGTCATCCTCCCCCTCCCCACCTGTACCCGTCTATCATGGACTTTATAGACTACAACACCCATCATTTTTCTGTACTTATTCTGTTTCATTTATTCTTCTCCTTGGGCTCAATACAAGGAGGTGAAGAAGCCAAAACGTTCCTGCCCTGATCTCACCAGACGACCCAGACCTGAAGGGTCCAGGGTCTTCACATCCCAACATCTCTGAGGGCATCAAAACCCAAACACTCGCTACAAAGTCCATCTCATTGCAAAGACGTATTCCTTCCTGTGATGTATACAGGAGACTAGGACACATACTGTGCACTGCTGTGCCACACAACACCCACTACCATGGCCCTGATACATCAACTGGCCTGAAGGGGGCGCTCTACAGTTTTATCTATGTCCAGAGGTGTAACTTAAAGCTGCTGAGCCTCAATGTGAAATATGGGATGTGTTATCTATGAAACTGGTGTCCTCTAATGTTGTAGAGAGGTCTTTGGGCCCCCTCAGGCTCCTGGGCCCCATAGTGATTACTACCTCTGGACCCCCATAACTACGCCCCTGCTATCATATATAGTGTGCTGTGCGGTATTGTAGTACACTTATGGGCCAGCTGGTGTCACTGTCGTTCTCGACATATTGATAAGCGGAACCTGCAGTACAACAGTTGGCCGTAGAGGCCATTAATC
>CAMRHE010001319.1:102500-134985 GCA_947044405.1 Leptodactylus fallax
TCAGTAGTAATAGATGAATAGCTGTACTGTAGTATAAGGTGCGGATCTCATGTCTGATCACATGTCATTATATTATATCAGTGATGTCAGTAACAGGGGGCGGGGCTGTGACAACCTCTCAGACATGATATATACAGCTGGGTGTCAGTAGTAATAGATGAATAGCTGTACTGTAGTATAAGGTGTGCGGATCTCATGTCTGATCACATGTCATTATATTATATCAGTGATGTCAGTAACAGGGGGCGGGGCTGTGACAACCTCTCAGACATGATATATACAGCTGGTTGTCAGTAGTAATAGATGAATAGCTGTACTGTAGTATAAGGTGTGCGGATCTCATGTCTGATCACATGTCATTATATCAGTGATGTCAGTAACAGGGGGCGGGGCTGTGACAACCTCTCACACATGATATATACAGCTGGGTGTCAGTAGTAATAGATGAATAGCTGTACTGTAGTATAAGGTGTGCGGATCTCATGTCTGATCACATGTCATTATATCAGTGATGTCAGTAACAGGAGGCGGGGCTGTGACAACCTCTCAGACATGATATATACAGCTGGTTGTCAGTAGTAATAGATGAATAGCTGTACTGTAGTATAAGGTGTGCGGATCTCATGTCTGATCACATGTCATTATATCAGTGATGTCAGTAACAGGGGGCGGGGCTGTGACAACCTCTCACACATGATATATACAGCTGGGTGTCAGTAGTAATAGATGAATAGCTGTACTGTAGTATAAGGTGTGCGGATCTCATGTCTGATCACATGTCATTATATTATATCAGTGATGTCAGTAACAGGGGGCGGGGCTGTGACAACCTCTCACACATGATATATACAGCTGGTTGTCAGTAGTAATAGATGAATAGCTGTACTGTAGTATAAGGTGTGCGGATCTCATGTCTGATCACATGTCATTATATCAGTGATGTCAGTAACAGGGGGCGGGGCTGTGACAACCTCTCACACATGATATATACAGCTGGTTGTCAGTAGTAATAGATGAATAGCTGTACTGTAGTATAAGGTGTGCGGATCTCATGTCTGATCACATGTCATTATATTATATCAGTGATGTCAGTAACAGGGGGCGGGGCTGTGACAACCTCTCAGACATGATATATACAGGCTGGTTGTCAGTAGTAATAGATGAATAGCTGTACTGTAGTATAAGGTGTGCGGATCTCATGTCTGATCACATGTCATTATATCAGTGATGTCAGTAACAGGGGGCGGGGGCTGTGACAACCTCTCACACATGATATATACAGGCTGGTTGTCAGTAGTAATAGATGAATAGCTGTACTGTAGTATAAGGGTGCGGATCTCATGTCTGATCACATGTCATTATATTATATCAGTGATGTCAGTAACAGGGGGCGGGGCTGTGACAACCTCTCACACATGATATATACAGCTGGGTGTCAGTAGTAATAGATGAATAGCTGTACTGTAGTATAAGGTGTGCGGATCTCATGTCTGATCACATGTCATTATATTATATCAGTGATGTCAGTAACAGGAGGCGGGGCTGTGACAACCTCTCACACATGATATATACAGCTGGTTGTCAGTAGTAATAGATGAATAGCTGTACTGTAGTATAAGGTGTGCGGATCTCATGTCTGATCACATGTCATTATATTATATCAGTGATGTCAGTAACAGGGGGCGGGGCTGTGACAACCTCTCACACATGATATATACAGCTGGTTGTCAGTAGTAATAGATGAATAGCTGTACTGTAGTATAAGGTGTGCGGATCTCATGTCTGATCACATGTCATTATATCAGTGATGTCAGTAACAGGGGGCGGGGCTGTGACAACCTCTCAGACATGATATATACAGCTGGGTGTCAGTAGTAATAGATGAATAGCTGTACTGTAGTATAAGGTGTGCGGATCTCATGTCTGATCACATGTCATTATATCAGTGATGTCAGTAACAGGGGGCGGGGCTGTGACAACCTCTCAGACATGATATATACAGCTGGGTGTCAGTAGTAATAGATGAATAGCTGTACTGTAGTATAAGGTGTGCGGATCTCATGTCTGATCACATGTCATTATATTATATCAGTGATGTCAGTAACAGGGGGCGGGGCTGTGACAACCTCTCAGACATGATATATACAGCTGGTTGTCAGTAGTAATAGATGAATAGCTGTACTGTAGTATAAGGTGTGCGGATCTCATGTCTGATCACATGTCATTATATTATATCAGTGATGACAGTAACAGGGGGCGGGGCTGTGACAACCTCTCACACATGATATATACAGCTGGGTGTCAGTAGTAATAGATGAATAGCTGTACTGTAGTATAAGGTGTGCGGATCTCATGTCTGATCACATGTCATTATATCAGTGATGTCAGTAACAGGGGGCGGGGCTGTGACAACCTCTCAGACATGATATATACAGCTGGGTGTCAGTAGTAATAGATGAATAGCTGTACTGTAGTATAAGGTGTGCGGATCTCATGTCTGATCACATGTCATTATATTATATCAGTGATGTCGGTAACAGGGGGCGGGGCTGTGACAACCTCTCACACATGATATATACAGCTGGGTGTCAGTAGTAATAGATGAATAGCTGTACTGTAGTATAAGGTGTGCGGATCTCATGTCTGATCACATGTCATTATATCAGTGATGTCAGTAACAGGGGGCGGGGCTGTGACAACCTCTCACACATGATATATACAGCTGGTTGTCAGTAGTAATAGATGAATAGCTGTACTGTAGTATAAGGTGTGCGGATCTCATGTCTGATCACATGTCATTATATCAGTGATGTCAGTAACAGGGGGCGGGGCTGTGACAACCTCTCACACATGATATATACAGCTGGTTGTCAGTAGTAATAGATGAATAGCTGTACTGTAGTATAAGGTGTGCGGATCTCATGCCTGATCACATGTCATTATATCAGTGATGTCAGTAACAGGGGGCGGGGCTGTGACAACCTCTCAGACATGATATATACAGCTGGTTGTCAGTAGTAATAGATGAATAGCTGTACTGTAGTATAAGGTGTGCGGATCTCATGTCTGATCACATGTCATTATATTATATCAGTGATGTCAGTAACAGGGGGCGGGGCTGTGACAACCTCTCACACATGATATATACAGCTGGGTGTCAGTAGTAATAGATGAATAGCTGTACTGTAGTATAAGGTGTGCGGATCTCATGTCTGATCACATGTCATTATATTATATCAGTGATGTCAGTAACAGGGGGCGGAGCTGTGACAACCTCTCAGACATGATATATACAGCTGGTTGTCAGTAGTAATAGATGAATAGCTGTACTGTAGTATAAGGTGTGCGGATCTCATGTCTGATCACATGTCATTATATTATATCAGTGATGTCAGTAACAGGGGGCGGGGCTGTGACAACCTCTCACACATGATATACTATACAGCTGGGTGTCAGTAGTAATAGATGAATAGCTGTACTGTAGTATAAGGTGTGCGGATCTCATGTCTGATCACATGTCATTATATTATATCAGTGATGTCAGTAACAGGGGGCGGGGCTGTGACAACCTCTCACACATGATATATACAGCTGGTTGTCAGTAGTAATAGATGAATAGCTGTACTGTAGTATAAGGTGTGCGGATCTCATGTCTGATCACATGTCATTATATTATATCAGTGATGTCAGTAACAGGGGGCGGGGCTGTGACAACCTCTCAGACATGATATATACAGCTGGGAGTCAGTAGTAATAGATGAATAGCTGTACTGTAGTATAAGGTGTGCGGATCTCATGTCTGATCACATGTCATTATATCAGTGATGTCAGTAACAGGGGGCGGGGCTGTGACAACCTCTCACACATGATATATACAGCTGGTTGTCAGTAGTAATAGATGAATAGCTGTACTGTAGTATAAGGTGTGCGGATCTCATGTCTGATCACATGTCATTATATCAGTGATGTCAGTAACAGGGGGCGGGGCTGTGACAACCTCTCAGACATGATATATACAGCTGGTTGTCAGTAGTAATAGATGAATAGCTGTACTGTAGTATAAGGTGTGCGGATCTCATGTCTGATCACATGTCAGTATATCAGTGATGTCAGTAACAGGGGGCGGAGCTGTGACAACCTCTCAGACATGATATATACAGCTGGTTGTCAGTAGTAATAGATGAATAGCTGTACTGTAGTATAAGGTGTGCGGATCTCATGTCTGATCACATGTCATTATATCAGTGATGTCAGTAACAGGGGGCGGGGCTGTGACAACCTCTCACACATGATATATACAGCTGGGTGTCAGTAGTAATAGATGAATAGCTGTACTGTAGTATAAGGTGTGCGGATCTCATGTCTGATCACATGTCATTATATCAGTGATGTCAGTAACAGGGGGCGGGGCTGTGACAACCTCTCAGACATGATATATACAGCTGGTTGTCAGTAGTAATAGATGAATAGCTGTACTGTAGTATAAGGTGTGCGGATCTCATGTCTGATCACATGTCATTATATTATATCAGTGATGTCAGTAACAGGGGGCGGGGCTGTGACAACCTCTCAGACATGATATATACAGCTGGTTGTCAGTAGTAATAGATGAATAGCTGTACTGTAGTATAAGGTGTGCGGATCTCATGTCTGATCACATGTCATTATATCAGTGATGTCAGTAACAGGGGGCGGGGCTGTGACAACCTCTCAGACATGATATATACAGCTGGTTGTCAGTAGTAATAGATGAATAGCTGTACTGTAGTATAAGGTGTGCGGATCGCATGTCTGATCACATTATATTATATCAGTGATGTCAGTAACAGGGGGCGGGGCTGTGACAACCTCTCACACATTATATATACAGCTGGTTGTCAGTAGTAATAGATGAATAGCTGTACTGTAGTATAAGGTGTGCGGATCTCATGTCTGATCACATGTCATTATATTATATCAGTGATGTCAGTAACAGGGGGCGGGGCTGTGACAACCTCTCACACATGATATATACAGCTGGTTGTCAGTAGTAATAGATGAATAGCTGTACTGTAGTATAAGGTGTGCGGATCTCATGTCTGATCACATGTCATTATATTATATCAGTGATGTCAGTAACAGGGGGCGGGGCTGTGACAACCTCTCACACATGATATATACAGGCTGGTTGTCAGTAGTAATAGATGAATAGCTGTACTGTAGTATAAGGTGTGCGGATCTCATGTCTGATCACATGTCATTATATCAGTGATGTCAGTAACAGGGGGCGGGGCTGTGACAACCTCTCACACATGATATATACAGCTGGGTGTCAGTAGTAATAGATGAATAGCTGTACTGTAGTATAAGGTGTGCGGATCTCATGTCTGATCACATGTCATTATATCAGTGATGTCAGTAACAGGGGGCGGAGCTGTGACAACCTCTCAGACATGATATATACAGCTGGGTGTCAGTAGTAATAGATGAATAGCTGTACTGTAGTATAAGGTGTGCGGATCTCATGTCTGATCACATGTCATTATATCAGTGATGTCAGTAACAGGGGGCGGAGCTGTGACAACCTCTCAGACATGATATATACAGCTGGTTGTCAGTAGTAATAGATGAATAGCTGTACTGTAGTATAAGGTGTGCGGATCTCATGTCTGATCACATGTCATTATATTATATCAGTGATGTCAGTAACAGGGGGCGGAGCTGTGACAACCTCTCACACATGATATACTATACAGCTGGGTGTCAGTAGTAATAGATGAATAGCTGTACTGTAGTATAAGGTGTGCGGATCTCATGTCTGATCACATGTCATTATATCAGTGATGTCAGTAACAGGGGGCGGGGCTGTGACAACCTCTCACACATGATATATACAGCTGGTTGTCAGTAGTAATAGATGAATAGCTGTACTGTAGTATAAGGTGTGTGGATCTCATGTCTGATCACATGTCATTATATTATATCAGTGATGTCAGTAACAGGGGGCGGGGCTGTGACAACCTCTCACACATGATATATACAGCTGGTTGTCAGTAGTAATAGATGAATAGCTGTACTGTAGTATAAGGTGTGCGGATCTCATGTCTGATCACATGTCATTATATTATATCAGTGATGTCAGTAACAGGGGGCGGGGCTGTGACAACCTCTCAGACATGATATATACAGCTGGTTGTCAGTAGTAATAGATGAATAGCTGTACTGTAGTATAAGGTGTGCGGATCTCATGTCTGATCACATGTCATTATATTATATCAGTGATGTCAGTAACAGGGGGCGGGGCTGTGACAACCTCTCACACATGATATATACAGCTGGGTGTCAGTAGTAATAGATGAATAGCTGTACTGTAGTATAAGGTGTGCGGATCTCATGTCTGATCACATGTCATTATATTATATCAGTGATGTCAGTAACAGGGGGCGGGGCTGTGACAACCTCTCAGACATGATATATACAGCTGGTTGTCAGTAGTAATAGATGAATAGCTGTACTGTAGTATAAGGTGTGCGGATCTCATGTCTGATCACATGTCATTATATCAGTGATGTCAGTAACAGGGGGCGGGGCTGTGACAACCTCTCACACATGATATATACAGCTGGTTGTCAGTAGTAATAGATGAATAGCTGTACTGTAGTATAAGGTGTGCGGATCTCATGTCTGATCACATGTCAGTATATCAGTGATGTCAGTAACAGGGGGCGGAGCTGTGACAACCTCTCAGACATGATATATACAGCTGGTTGTCAGTAGTAATAGATGAATAGCTGTACTGTAGTATAAGGTGTGCGGATCTCATGTCTGATCACATGTCATTATATCAGTGATGTCAGTAACAGGGGGCGGGGCTGTGACAACCTCTCACACATGATATATACAGCTGGGTGTCAGTAGTAATAGATGAATAGCTGTACTGTAGTATAAGGTGTGCGGATCTCATGTCTGATCACATGTCATTATATTATATCAGTGATGTCAGTAACAGGGGGCGGGGCTGTGACAACCTCTCACACATGATATATACAGCTGGGAGTCAGTAGTAATAGATGAATAGCTGTACTGTAGTATAAGGTGTGCGGATCTCATGTCTGATCACATATCATTATATTATATCAGTGATGTCAGTAACAGGAGGCGGGGCTGTGACAACCTCTCAGACATGATATATACAGCTGGGTGTCAGTAGTAATAGATGAATAGCTGTACTGTAGTATAAGGTGTGCGGATCTCATGTCTGATCACATGTCATTATATCAGTGATGTCAGTGACAGGGGGCGGGGCTGTGACAACCTCTCACACATGATATATACAGCTGGGTGTCAGTAGTAATAGATGAATAGCTGTACTGTAGTATAAGGTGTGCGGATCTCATGTCTGATCACATGTCATTATATCAGTGATGTCAGTAACAGGGGGCGGGGCTGTGACAACCTCTCAGACATGATATATACAGCTGGTTGTCAGTAGTAATAGATGAATAGCTGTACTGTAGTATAAGGTGTGCGGATCTCATGTCTGATCACATGTCATTATATTATATCAGTGATGTCAGTAACAGGGGGCGGGGCTGTGACAACCTCTCACACATGATATATACAGCTGGTTGTCAGTAGTAATAGATGAATAGCTGTACTGTAGTATAAGGTGTGCGGATCTCATGTCTGATCACATGTCATTATATCAGTGATGTCAGTAACAGGGGGCGGGGCTGTGACAACCTCTCAGACATGATATATACAGCTGGGAGTCAGTAGTAATAGATGAATAGCTGTACTGTAGTATAAGGTGTGCGGATCTCATGTCTGATCACATGTCATTATATCAGTGATGTCAGTAACAGGGGGCGGGGCTGTGACAACCTCTCACACATGATATATACAGGCTGGTTGTCAGTAGTAATAGATGAATAGCTGTACTGTAGTATAAGGTGTGCGGATCTCATGTCTGATCACATGTCATTATATTATATCAGTGATGTCAGTAACAGGGGGCGGGGCTGTGACAACCTCTCACACATGATATATACAGGCTGGTTGTCAGTAGTAATAGATGAATAGCTGTACTGTAGTATAAGGTGTGCGGATCTCATGTCTGATCACATGTCATTATATTATATCAGTGATGTCAGTAACAGGGGGCGGGGCTGTGACAACCTCTCACACATGATATACTATACAGCTGGGTGTCAGTAGTAATAGATGAATAGCTGTACTGTAGTATAAGGTGTGCGGATCTCATGTCTGATCACATGTCATTATATCAGTGATGTCAGTAACAGGGGGCGGAGCTGTGACAACCTCTCAGACATGACATATACAGCTGGTTGTCAGTAGTAATAGATGAATAGCTGTACTGTAGTATAAGGTGTGCGGATCTCATGCCTGATCACATGTCATTATATTATATCAGTGATGTCAGTAACAGGGGGCGGGGCTGTGACAACCTCTCAGACATGATATATACAGCTGGGTGTCAGTAGTAATAGATGAATAGCTGTACTGTAGTATAAGGTGCGGATCTCATGTCTGATCACATGTCATTATATTATATCAGTGATGTCAGTAACAGGGGGCGGGGCTGTGACAACCTCTCAGACATGATATATACAGCTGGGTGTCAGTAGTAATAGATGAATAGCTGTACTGTAGTATAAGGTGTGCGGATCTCATGCCTGATCACATGTCATTATATTATATCAGTGATGTCAGTAACAGGGGGCGGGGCTGTGACAACCTCTCACACATGATATATACAGCTGGTTGTCAGTAGTAATAGATGAATAGCTGTACTGTAGTATAAGGTGTGCGGATCTCATGTCTGATCACATGTCATTATATCAGTGATGTCAGTAACAGGGGGCGGGGCTGTGACAACCTCTCACACATGATATATACAGCTGGTTGTCAGTAGTAATAGATGAATAGCTGTACTGTAGTATAAGGTGTGTGGATCTCATGTCTGATCACATGTCATTATATCAGTGATGTCAGTAACAGGGGGCGGGGCTGTGACAACCTCTCAGACATGATATATACAGCTGGTTGTCAGTAGTAATAGATGAATAGCTGTACTGTAGTATAAGGTGCGGATCTCATGTCTGATCACATGTCATTATATTATATCAGTGATGTCAGTAACAGGAGGCGGAGCTGTGACAACCTCTCACACATGATATATACAGCTGGTTGTCAGTAGTAATAGATGAATAGCTGTACTGTAGTATAAGGTGTGCGGATCTCATGTCTGATCACATGTCAGTATATCAGTGATGTCAGTAACAGGGGGCGGAGCTGTGACAACCTCTCAGACATGATATATACAGCTGGTTGTCAGTAGTAATAGATGAATAGCTGTACTGTAGTATAAGGTGTGCGGATCTCATGTCTGATCACATGTCATTATATTATATCAGTGATGTCAGTAACAGGGGGCGGAGCTGTGACAACCTCTCAGACATGATATATACAGCTGGTTGTCAGTAGTAATAGATGAATAGCTGTACTGTAGTATAAGGTGTGCGGATCTCATGTCTGATCACATGTCATTATATTATATCAGTGATGTCAGTAACAGGGGGCGGGGCTGTGACAACCTCTCACACATGATATATACAGCTGGTTGTCAGTAGTAATAGATGAATAGCTGTACTGTAGTATAAGGTGTGCGGATCTCATGTCTGATCACATGTCATTATATCAGTGATGTCAGTAACAGGGGGCGGGGCTGTGACAACCTCTCAGACATGATATATACAGCTGGTTGTCAGTAGTAATAGATGAATAGCTGTACTGTAGTATAAGGTGTGCGGATCTCATGTCTGATCACATGTCATTATATCAGTGATGTCAGTAACAGGGGGCGGGGCTGTGACAACCTCTCACACATGATATATACAGCTGGTTGTCAGTAGTAATTTGATGGTTTGTTGAGCTCGTGGTGTCTGATCGCTATGACAGATAAGGGGGTGTATATAATTTCGGGGTATACGAGGCCTCTTCTGTATTTGGTGGTGTCGCTGTCAGTCTTTGTCTTTTCGGCGTCTCGCCAGCCGTACGAGGTCGGTTCCGCGATTCTCTCCAGTGTTTATTGAATTTCTCAGCCCTCTTGTTCTTCCTCCGGCTTCGGCGCGGCCTCCATTCTTCTTCTTCCTCTTCGTGACTCCTTAGCGTTATGTAATAAATTCAGAGAAGAAAAATATTTGATTATTTTTTCTTTATCTGATGTCACATTGAAGAACAAAAGCCGTGTCTGCGCCCGCCGGTAGCGACGAGCTCCTATAAATAGACGCTCGCAGCTGTGACACCTTCCGCGCTATTTGTAGGGCACTCGAGTGAAACAAAAAAAACCTGTGATTTTTAATTTTTGTGTCATTTAATTATTTATTTTAATTAAATAAAAACCCAGATTTGCTGACGCAGGGGTTGGAGATGGCGTCACGTCTTTTGTCTTTCCAATGGCGCTTTTTCTGACATTTCCTGTCCTCTCCAGAACATGGCAGGTGTCACATTTGGGGACGCTCATTATTAGGACGGGTTACGTCATCCTGCTTGTTGTTTACACCAGGAAAACATCCGGCTTCATGTATGTAAAGTTATTAGAGGAAAGAAAATGGCGCTGTCGCCCCTAGCAACCAGTCAGATCTTAGCCGCCGGTGTCCCTGGCCTAGTTATGTGAGATCTGATTGGTTACTGTGGTCAGCTGACTCTCTTCCTTGGCCCCTCCTTCACTGTTGAGGCCTATTAGGTCTTTGTCACCCATAGTAACCAATTAGCAGATTCCAGTTTTATCAGTGCAGATTAGGAATTGAGGTTATATTTGGGCAGAACAGTGGGGGGCAAGTATAATCTTTGGGGGTGGGTGAATAAATTGTATATTTGTCCCATCCAGATGGCAGAGTCGTGGTACCAGCTGCCGGCAGAGGAAGATGCCAGTGTGGCCGTGGCCATGCTAAGTGAGACGGTCCCTCGCGGAGAGCACACAGACTTCCCGAGTTTGGAGGAGGGCACGCTCCTGTCAGACACTGAGCTGAGGAAAGGCTTCTCTGCCGGACGGACGCACGCACTACAGCTGGGTAAGGATGGGGTACATGAGTCCTCCGACCTCAAAACAGAGTCGATGTGTAATGGTTGTACTGTCTTTATATGACAGAGATCCAGGACAGCCGCCTGTCTCCCTGCCTCCCTCTGCTGACCACCAACTCCACCCCAGGAGACAAGTTCTTTGAAGACACGTTGTTCCAGAAGACAGAGGTGGACGACTTTGCTCCTCTAAGGTACAGTGACCACTCCATGAAGCCTTCACTGCCATAGGGGACAAGCGTATAGAAATTCAAGGGTGGGATAAAGTCAATATACAGAGGTGGGATCATAATACATTAGGGTGCCAAATAACCTTAGCGCCACCATGGTTTTGTAGATAGTTGGTCATCCATGAAGACCAGAGAACAGAACATATACTATATGTGCCTCGTAGTAGGTGACCAAACACTTTCCAGCTGAGGTGCTCACATTGTCTTATGTCACTATTGTTCTTTGTATCACTGCAGAGCTTCACTAGACATGTCAGAGTTTCCCGGACCGCCATCAAAGTCATTGAAGATAAGTGACGTAGTGGAGCTGACCAGTAAAGAGATAACACTGGACGAGGGGAATGGGAGTCTCTCTCTGTCTCAGCAGTACTTGAGGACAGCCCCGCATGACACTGGAGATGGTGGTGAACTTCAACCATTGTCTGTTAGTCACAGAGAAAAAGATGACCAAAATCTTGCTGAAGACAATAAGCAAGAAGCCGCAGGCTTACGTCTGACATCATCTAATGACATCATTCAACCTGTAGTAGATAAAATGGGCAAGGAACTGAGAAGTGAGGACGGGGCTTTCTTAAGCAGCACCGTCCCTGTCCCTGTGCTGTTGGAACTTTTGGAGAAAGAAGTGGGCATGTCAAGTAGCAGTGGAAGGTCCTCTAGACGTTCCTCAAAGTCTTCCTCTGCTGGTGCGGCCGAAAAGGTTCATGGAATGAAAGGGGAACCTGATCCTGAAGAACAGAACCTCAACACCTTGGAGCTTGGTGTGCACTTCGATCCCAAGACAACCTCCAACGAGTCATTGGAAGAGTCATTCAGAGACTCCAGTGAAATTGATTTTTCCATGGATGTTGAGAAAGAAGATCCCAATGACGTCAGTCAACTAAACCGGTCCGGGATTACTCTTCGACCGTCAAGAGATGCTCTCCACAAGCAGCTATTCTCTGAAATCCTACAGCGAAACCAGGAAAGGGACATGTCAGGCACTACTAAGAGCAGAAAAGACTCCATGGGTCCTGGAAGCACTCCTGTCCGCAACAAAATGCCTACTGAACCCCCTAACAAGGTAGATGACACATCAGGTGAAGCCCACTTAAGGGATGAGCTGAGTATGTCATCTCGTTGTAGCATTGAACGTGGACATAAAGACACGGACATTTCACAGACAGGAAATACTCCAGTGGACGAGACGTCGTTCATCGGCAGATTACCTCATCCTATCTCTCAGTCAACACCTGGAACATTTACAGTGAATCGGAAACCACTGTCAGGGCGAATACAGCAAATCAAAGCCAAGCTGACCGGATCTGACATGTCATTAAATGAAGAGCCTTCCACTGAATCTCCTCCCCGTAATGCGGTGCCCCAATCTATTCAGAGCAGCCAAGGTTATCCCGAGAGCAGTGACTCTCAGAGATCATTGTCTCCACAAAGGAGGAGGATTCAGTCTCTGCCAAGTTTGAATTATATCGAAAAGGTTGGAGCCTGGAATACAAACCAGTCATTTGATGCCTTGGTTCTCCGTGGTTTAACCGGGGTGTCTCCTAAAAAGTTAGCTTATAATGCCGTGGCTGATTCCTTGAACCGCATGCTATCCAAACAGACCAGTTCCACCACTCCAAAGAAAGCGCTCTCCGCCTCATTCCAAGCCACATCCTCTATGACCAATCTAAGTGTGGCTGAGAAAGAGTCATCCACCGCCTCTGCGATCACCAGATCTCAGTCTTATAACTCTGTGTTACCTGGGAGAGATCAAACCGAAGAAGTAGGTGAGACAATCAAGCCCGAAACGTCACAGTCTCTTGACTCGTTGCGAGGCTCCTCCTCCACTAGGGATATCTCTACCAGAGGTCCAAGTGTTGGAGGCCATGATCTTTCTAACAAGCAAATATCTTCAGAATTTAAGGACAATCTACGTAGTGGACAAGAGGAGGTGTTTAATACATCGGGAAACCAGAGTCGTAACTTTGTAACAATGGATCGATTCAGTGATGTTTCTTCTGAACAAGATTACGCCAATAGCTCTCACTCCAGTAACCGTGAGAAGGAGATGCCCCTGGGCTCTCTGACTTCTGCCAAACACGAGCTGACCGAGGAAGGTGGAAGTAATGAGTGGTCACCTACTGAGGAGACTTCTGGGAAGTCGGAGCTGGACATAGAAGGAAGGATACCTGTAAGTAGTATGTTCCTAGGGGTGTAGGGTTGTCATTTGTAGCATAGTCTTCCATATGCTTATTAAGAAGTGATCCAGCTTGTCCTTACAATAGATCATCAGCATTATATCGGTGAGGGTCCGGCTGTCGGCACCCTGACATTGACCAATCTCATTATAAGATGCCTTCATAGTTCTGATCCCCTCTGAACCTTCTTGAGGAGCTTTGCTGATGTTAACCAGGATGCTTTTGTTTTGTAGACTTATCTCAGGAACCTCGGTATCGATCAGTCCCCCACCGCTATCCTCACACCATTTGCTCCAAAGGGACCCATCCGGGAACCAGAATTCTCCCCATCAGAGCTGAGAACAATCAAGGGATCCACAGCCACACCAAGCCGAAGCATGAGGCTCTCCGAAGGTAATTGTCAGATGGTAGAGGCTCTGCTTAACCTGTCTATCGTAACATTAGTCCTTCTGCAAGCTCACATCCTTTAGTACCCCCTTCTGGTTCAGTGTCGTCTTGTTCCGGTGTTGGGAACATGGTGTGTACCACCCACTATATTATAGTATTGTGTACTGAATCTATACCTTAACATCTACCCTTATTCACGTAGTCTCAGCCTGTAATGTTTTCTTCTTTTTTTTTTTGTGTGGTCAGGTGGCTCCCAGAGCGCAGCGAACATCTCCCAGTCCAGCCTGTTTTCATCCACTTCCACCACCAGCGTGTCTATCCCTATGGGATCAGAAGTTGGGCCAGAATCTCCTTTACCCACTGAAATGTCTCCTTCATTTGGCCTTGGATCAACTAATGATAGGCCAATCAGTCAGGATGACACCATGCCTCGGGGTGTTGGCAGTGAGTTGGGGGTGCTCTCCACCCATGTAGAGATGTCTTCAGCTGTTCAACCAACCAGTGACCTTAACTCTGCATGTCAAGGTTTCGTCAGTGAGGACGATGTGGAGTTAACCCGGGTGAAGAATCTGATCGAGCAGTTTGAGTCTGGTGCGCCCGAAGGGGCCACCTCACATGATATTGTCAACGATCAGGAGCCATCCTTACAAGGGTACCCAATGAAACCTCCCCCCAGGGATCTTGTCAACGACTCGTTTATTGGATCCAAAACCCTCAAAGAGATTCAGAAACTCTTGGCAGAAGCAGAGGACGTTGGTCTTGATAGAACTAGTTCTAGTTTATACCAAGCGTCTCCAATAGGGGATCCATACACTGAGGCTCCGTCAAGGTGCCTAAATTTAGAAGACTCTGTCCGTAGTAGATCAGCCACTCCTCTGGAAATCCTGGTGAAGGACATGTCCTGGGACTCTTCGTTTAATAGCAGCTTAACCGGTGATCACTCCGTAAATAAAGATTCTTCGGTGACCTGGAATAATGACTCTCCTCCGACAACTCGGGACAGCTCTTACTTAGAACTTGTTGAAAACAGAAGCTCCCTGGCCGCTCCATTTACTCTACAGAGTCAGTGGGGAAGATCGGAGCCAGAAGGCTGCAGTAAAGCCACAACAAATAAGATGATGCCATCTATAGTTAGCATGGGGGGTGAAAGGGCCATAACTGAGAAGGTTCAGCGCAGTGAACAACTTCTGAGCAGTGTTTCAAGCTCAGTGGAAGGCTTGAGAAACGCCTTGGCTGTGACGGGAACTGGATATGTTCAAGGGAGGGAAATAGAAAGTGATGAAAGTAGCGGAGACTCCCTGGCCGCACGAGTCACAAGTCTCCTGAAGAACGATAACCCATTGACTTACACGGTGCGAGCAATGCAAGGATCGGAGGAGGAGGAAAGGAGGACACGAGGTAAGATGCCACCTATCGAGCACATTGTGGTGACATGACTGCCACATAGTGCACAATACTTATACAACACAGGTCTGAGACATGACCACTCAGGTCGGTGGAGACAGGCTCCTCAACTTTTATTGATCTTCTTCCATTGCTCTTTGATGTAAGGTTCGGTGAAGCTAAAGCTGACCAGTCACCCGGTGATGCCGGACTCGGAGCTGAGTGAAGAGGACAGAAGACGGATTGAGGAGATCAAGAGAGAACTGCTGGAGAGTGCTAAGGAAGCCGAGAAGGTGCACATGCTTATGTCTGCTTTGTGTTGGGTTGTTGTGTGCATTACTGGCTAGAGAGTATGTAGTCATTCCATAGATAGGGCGCGCCATTGAGTGAGATATGACAGTAGGGGGCAGGGTTTGGATTGTTGTTAGTTCTCTCTAGTAACACTTCCTTACTTGTTATGATGCAGCGTCCTGCGTGGACTTCAGGTAAGTTCACACTTTGCTGTGTGCCGTGCTTCTCTGCATGACGGAACAGTTGGCCTTTACCAGACTGTACCAGATGTATCCAGTTGTTATATAAAGAAAATCTTTGCCACTGTCTATTAGACCTTGTGACATCATCCCTCACCGTTGTCAGTGCCGGGGAACATTTATGGGAAGAGGCAGAAATCCTGTCTAGACAGTGTAATCCTCTGTGAGTAAGCACATAAGTACCGCATACATCCTCCCCGATAGTATCAGTGCATCACGGTACAGAACATTGCCTGGTGTGAATGAAATTGTAGCAAACCTACAGCTGTAAGAAGTAGCAGGTCAGGATAAAGTATTCTGCCTCAGGATGTAAACAAGAAGGTTTCTATTCTCTGACAGCAAGCGTAGGTGATAAAAACTCAGGAATGGAACTGAGCAGAATAGGTAGTAACTAAAGGCTGTGGACACGTGTGAGATGGAAAACAGTGATTGGTTATATTAGCGGTGTGGATATGAGGTCTGTGTGTCCAGGATGCTGGGATAATCTCCTTCTACAGTCCATGAGGGATCTTCATTACTGCTGAGGATTCGGTGATTTCCCCCTCCCCCTTCATGCAGAATCTGCCTTGGAGTTCTCTCTACACTCATACATAGCCTGCATGACTCCCCCCTCCCTCCCCCTGTAGAGTCTGTCTTGGGATTCTCTTTATTCTCTCTACACTCATACAGCTTGTGTAATTCCCCGTGTGCGTGCTTTCCTCGCTGTCTATATTCTGGTACATGACAGCCTGCGTGATCTGCTCTTCCTGAAGACTTGGATGCTTGCCCCCTCCTTTGCCTTCCTGCTGTTGCCGATCTCTCTGAGGAGATGGAACAGAGAGAGCAGACACAGGCAGGAGCAGTGTTGTCAGATACAGCAGGACAGCCACCTATGCGCAGGAGTTGCTCAGACTATACTAGTAAAATAGTGATCAATTTTTTTATGACAATTTAGAAAGTTGTTTAATGTTGCGATAGGTCATAAATGAACCATAAAAACATCAAAGCTGAGATGTCTGCATAGCCTTAATATGAGCCCTTTAAGATACCCGTGTCTACGCAGTATATGGATGTATTCTCAGTGTGACCCGGTCTCCTGCTTGCTGCGTGTGATATAAATCCTCCTCCTTAGTCAGTGTTTCTTTGCATGGACCCTACACCCGTGAGGTGCTCTGTGTGCAGTGTGCAGTGTATGGAGGCAGGACACAGAGGAGATAATAGGAGATAATGCACTGACTAATCCCTGTCATAGGTGAGAAGATGAGGGTCCAGTATGGAGGACCAGGACGGGGCAGATAGATGGTGAGAAGACTGGTGGGTGGTATGGGGAAGACTTCTTCCAAACTGCCCATAGACATCACAAGAACATCCGCTTATGACGCCTTCCACCACAACTACAACTCTCAGCATGCTATGAGAGCCTGCATGAATAGTAGTCCTGCCAAAGCAGGAGAGCCCAATCTTGGCCTGGAACAAGTCACTAGAAATTGGCAAACCCAGGATCAGTAGTCACCAAGGACCAGATACCCTGCAGTTTCCCTTTATGTCTTATATGGCGTCTCTTCCGGGGGGGGCACCGCTGAATCCCCGACTCCCAGAAATAGCTTTCTATACAGCCATAGAATTCTGTGTACTGTATTGTAAGTGTCCTTGAGATTATCCGCCTGACGTTGACAGGAGGGTTTATGTGTATGTCAGGGGTTTCCTGAAGCTTCATATAACAATCTACTATGTGAGACTAACAAGTCTACAAAGCGCGACTGTGCCGACCCTGACCCCGAGTGCCGGAAGTGTTTATATATATATATATATATATATATATATATATATAGAGCCTTCATTCAGTGCAGTCCTTTATCCGCATCTTGTTGTTGTTTCATCTTTATACAGAATGCTTTTTTATCCCTTGGGAGATATTTATAACGAATGAAAAGCCCTGAGCGTAGAACATGGGACTCTGTCCTCACACAAAGGAAGGCAACTGGGAAAGAAAGGAAGCGTAGGTGGCAGCGCGCGGCCATGTTTAGGAAGATCTCCCCACTCCAGGCACCATAAATAGAGAATGTTAACTCTTTCCATATAATTTATAGGGACTTCAAGTGAAGATGACAAGGGGGATCCTGTAGTGATCTATTAAGGATAGTTTGGCTGTAGTCGTAGTGGTTCCGTCATAGTAGAGGCCATAAATGAATTGCAAATCCTTCTTATCCCAGTAGTATTTACAGAGGAATGTACAGAGATTGAGCTATTCGTGGGGAAGAGGGGGTACAGCCAGCGTTACTCCAGTGTACAGAACCACTCATTATCCTATCACACTATTGTTTTCAGGATTATCCTCACCCTTTAAGGCTAGCTTCTAAAGGGGACGCAGTAGAATTCAGGCTACGATTGACACCATCACCCATACAGTTACCTGTTACCAACTCTAATGAGGAGGACACCAAAGATATCACCTCTGTTCAAGCTTTCGATGTACAACACAATGCTACATATGGTGGGATGACTAAAGACATGTCCTCTGTCATGTCCGATCAGTCTCCATTAATGACTGGTCCTAACCAACAAGACCCAATAACTGAGCTTCAGTATCACGAAACACCAAGAAGAAATGTTAATGAGCTGGACAGACAAAATGCGCTACTAGTGAAATCCACTGAGGAGGCCACCAAACCAATATCTTCTATCACATTTTCCTCTCGTAAACGTTCTTCGCCTCTGTCCACTTCTCCAGATAGAGGTTCTCCACCACTTCCTTTTGACTTACAAGTTGAACATGATAAATCACCAACCAACCATAGCTTTGACCTTAGACCTCCTCCAGTGTCTCTAAATATCCATCACGTTTATCATCCGTCTCCTTCACCGTCACACCTGGATGATAAAGGTGCAGACGCCGCTCTTGTGACTTCTCAACGATGGCGACTTGGTGATTCTACAGCCCAAGAGTTCTCGGCAAGTTCCTGGGGCAAGGATAAAGAATGTTCTACAGCTCCATCCCTACTTACTTCTCCTCCATCTGTTGGGAGATTTCATACATTCTCAGGTCCTCAGAAGGAAAATGTGTATCCTGAATATGAAAAAGTCAATTTAGAAGGTTCAGTCATCAACTATGGTCACGAGGTGAAGAGTGATGGTGGCGATGGCCAACTGAAAACATATAGTGAACCCAAAGTCGATGGGGATGGAACACCTCCATTTATAGCTAAATCAGCTACATCTTCTCCAACTCGCAAAGCCCTTTCTTGTGTCCATGTGACAATTTCTCCAAAAGAGGACATGAAAGTTATAGACGTGTCCAAAGCTGTGGTCACATTAGATACAGGTTCATTGGCTTTTGAACCAAGAGCAAAGGCGGATATGTCTAGGTCATCTTCTGCAAACCTCTCCAGGAATGAGCAGGTCCTGAGCCAGAACGACCTATCTGCTGGTACCGAACCATCCAGTCCTTCTCACTTATACCCTATAAGAGACATGAAGACCATTCATGAAGATACGGTCCAGTTTACAGACAAAGAAAACATTCCTGACAGACTGATCCATTCTGAAAGAAGACGTTCTCCATTATCTGATGCCACCACCCAGATAACCACTGAAAGTCCACAGAAAACCAGCTTCTCGGCTGAGATCTTTGTTGACGGGTCGCTAAGAGAAGCCTCCACCTCATCAATCCTGAAAGTCAACCAGACTCCTGAACGTCAGACGCCCTCTCGTACCCCGCTGTCCTGCCTGTCCCGGGCCACCGGTGAGCACTGTTTCTTATATGTATTCTGGGTTGTACTGCTGCTGTGACATCACACGTTCTGTAGTAGACCTCTGTGATGTCATCAGTTCCAGGTGTATAACTTCACCTCTGTAAACAGCAGCACTGCATAATGACATTTTGGAGGGATCAGGTGTTGTCGTCAACATGGCGGGGTGAGCCACGGGTGGAAAACAATTTTAAGTAACATGAGGGGAGACATAGTTGAGTCTGAAGGGATTATAAATTCTGACCTATGGCCTTTTTCCTGTACTGTATAGTGGGAGTTGTTGCACCATCATAAAGTACCCAATCCTGAATCTGTATCAGGTCCCCATCTACCATGTGCCATGTATTACCAGTATCCTCTTAGATAGCAGAAGGGGAGTTCGGTCCTAGTGTGACATCCACCTCTGCACCCACTATAACTAGCCCCCTGTGCTAGAATACAGGCTAACACTGTGTTGTTTGATCGTTGTGGTGCAGATCAGCCGCTGCTGCTGCCGTACCGGCCCCCGGGGAGCCCCGAGCTGTTCTATGTGCCAGTCATGGAGGGAGGATCCAGGATGTCTCCAGTCAGTACCATCGAGAGCTCCCACCCAGGTAAGACAAACTTGTATCACCCCCATCATCTCACCCTCTCTATTTCATGTCATCTCTATAGAATAGTTCTCATATGATGAGCTTTTGATCATTATAATACCCTCCGATTCTTATTAGTCGCAGAGTCCAGCTGTGGTTGGGGCTTACATGGCTGTCTCCTCCCTCCATCTCTGTGTACATTTAACTGTTACTGCAGGGGGCGCTGCTCTGTAGTGTGAGCATAGTGTTATTTCCACAGGGGCAGGGTTTTCTGGTTGTCACTACGACAGGCATTGTGATGACAAGAGTCTGCGCTCCCTCCGACCCGTCTTACCTTGTGTGCTTTTTAGACTCTGATAATAAAGGTTGTCGTCTTGTTCTTCCTTCCACCTCCTCCTTCGCCTCTTCCGCCACCTTCTCTTCTGCCTTTTCCACCTTCTTCGTCTCCTCTTCTGCCTCTTCCACCTTCATCTCCTCTTCCGCCTCCTCCACCTTCTTCCTCACTTCTGCCTCTTTCACCTTCTTCGTCTCTTCTTCTCCTCTTCTTCCTCTTCCACCTTCTTCGTCTCTTCTGCCTCTTCCACCTTCGTCTCCTCTTCTGCCTCTTCCGCCTCCTCCACCTTCTTCCTCTCTTCTGCCTCTTTCACCTTCTTCGTCTCTTCTTCTCCTCTTCTGCCTCTTTCACCTTCTTCGTCTCTTCTTCTCCTCTTCTTCCTCTTCCACCTTCTTCGTCTCTTCTGCCTCTTCCACCTTCGTCTCCTCTTCTGCCTCTTCCGCCTCCTCCACCTTCTTCCTCTCTTCTGCCTCTTCCACCTTCTTCGTCTCTTCTCCTCTTCTGCTTCTTCCACCTTCTTCTCCTCTTCTGCCTTTTCCACCTTTTTCGTCTCCTCTTCTGCCTCTTCCGCCTCTTCCACCTTCGTCTCCTCTTCTGCCTCTTCCGCCTCCTCCACCTTCTTCCTCTTTTCTGCCTCTTCCACCTTCTTCGTCTCTTCATCTCCTCTTCTGCCTCTTCCGCCTCCTCCACCTTCTTCCTCTTTTCTGCCTCTTCCACCTTCTTCGTCTCTTCTTCTCCTCTTCTGCCTCTTCCACCTTCTTCGTCTCTTCTTCTCCTCTTCTGCCTCTTCCACCTTCGTCTCCTCTTCTGCCTCTTCCGCCTCCTCCACCTTCTTCCTCTTTTCTGCCTCTTCCACCTTCTTCGTCTCTTCTTCTCCTCTTCTGCCTCTTCCACCTTCTTCGTCTCTTCTTCTCCTCTTCTGCCTCTTCCACCTTCTTCGTCTCCTCTTCTGCCTCCTCCACCTTCTTCCTCTCTTTTGCCTCTTCCACCTTCTTCGTCTCTTCTTCTTTCTCGTCTTCACCTTCTCTTTCATACAGGCTCCAATGATGCCATTTCACCAAAGTTTCCCCTGGACGTATTGGGGTCCGCAACAGAAAAGTTATCAGACCCCTCTATCCCCAGGCACAGAGAGGGCATCTACAGCAAAGAGCCCAGCCCAAAAACAGCAGAGTGGAGGCAGAAGCCGGTGAGAGGTGAGCAGCAGCAACGCGTTGTACAAGCCTGAGGAGAAAGCTCAGTCACATCCAGAGCTGTATTCACACTTTTTTTTTTAACTGTAATATCTGTTGAAGATTTTTCAACATTAACAAAAACAAGGAAGGAAAAGTATGTACATCTCCAACACACTTGGGAAATAGTGGGATTCAGGGAGTGCAGCAAAGCCGCTGGATGGCACCAATGCATGAGAAGCTTGTACTGTGTCTCCCGGGATGTCACACAGGACGAGGATTTTACAGCACACGACCATATCATTTGTGATTGAGCGAGGGAAATTGGGTGGCCCAGAGCTTCCTCCCATCTAGCCATATATCTGTGTGCTGGGTTGGGGGGATTTTCCCTCTGGACAGGAAAGGAGTTGATAAATGGTAGAAATGAAACTCTCCGTAGAAGTGCCCGCCTTGCATAATCTCTCAAATGTTGTAGGGGGAGAAAACTTCAGGAAACCAAAGTGGACATGAAGTGTGTGATTTGGTGGTAGTGAAGCCACTCAGTCCGGGGGATGTTCAACTCCACCGAAAGATAATCAAAGGGTCTGAGCTCCAGTGTCCGCAGATCTACTATATCAGGCCCGCCCTAGACCAAGGATGAACCATGAAAGAAGACGGGGGAGGAGTGGGTTATACAGGAAGGAAACCATGGAATTTTGGGACGCAAGAGGGAAAAATCTAGCACAAGTAACCCAGATGGCCCTAGTAATGCGAGAGTGGGAGGCAGAGGGGCTCGGGGAGACCGGGTCCACAAGAGAGCATTAGAGTTGCATAGGGGCAAGCCACAGCTTCTCAATCTCCACTCATTTAGCGTATGCATGCATTGCAGCCCAAAATGGAAACCAGCGCAGGTGGGGGGCCAGTAATAGTCGAGAAGATGTGAGCGATAGACCCCCAACCCCGCTCCTGACAACATTACCGATCAGGGAATGCGATGACGCTTATCGTTCCAAATGAAGTGGAAGATGGCCCGCTGGAAGATCCGAGCGAGGCACCGCCACAGGAAGGGTTTAAAAAAAAATACAAAAGCTTAGGAAGGAGGGTCATCTTCACTGCAGCAATCCTACCCAATAGGGAGATATGTAGGGACCGACACGTATCCAGGAGCGATTTAAGATCATGGAAAAATTTATAGTCCGACTTGTACAGGGTAGCATAAGACGAGGATGGATGGATGCCCAGGTATTTAATAGACTGCTCTTGCCAGCAAAAATCAAAATTAGCTCGGTTAGCGTGCAGCTCTGGATGTGACTGGAGTATAAGATGAGCTGGACATCTTTCTGACCTTCACATGTCTTTGGCATCACTTATTGTCTGGACACTTCTTCAGTATTTTTTTTTTTTTGTTCTAGGTCGGACTGATGACTTGTCACCATCCCAATATCCATCAGCACCCACCCCACAGCAGACTCCGGCAGCGAAGGATCCTGGGAGTACAATGTCCTTCAGCATAGTCCATCATAGAAGTTCTGATTCCCCAGAGAGATCGGACCCCAGAGGAGCACAGGCGTATGCGGCTTCTTCCTTGGAGGATGAGTTCCTTCCTTTAAAACCAGAAATTGACTATTCCCAACACCAGTCCGATATTAATAGTCCCGCGAGGTCGAGGACCCTAGACGTGACTGACAGGAAGAAAACTTACTCCGTGACTAGTAAGGACCTTCCAGGACGAAGTCACAAGAGTGGACAGAGCCAAGGAAAGCAGAGCAGTTCACCCAGCAGCAGCCCAGACAGGAGCTTCTCCAGAAGTCGTGGAGATAGATGTCAGAGTGTCTCCTCCAACCAGAGCCTGGATGACCTGTGGGCACGCTATACGGAAAGCAGGAGAAGACGGACCACCGAGTCGAGCAACAGGCTGGAGGTGTCCCTTGTGGAGCGTCTAGAGCGTCTGGCCAGGCTGCTGCAGAATCCTCCACCACGTTCACTGAGGTCCTCTAAAGATGAAGAGAAGGACAAGCACCATCAGAAGACAGACTTGAAGAAAGCTGCCCGGGAGCAGTGGTACAGGAGGAAGCTGGGGGTAGACTCTGTGGATGATGGCTCAGTGGGTAAACCCTATGAGGACAGTCCTGACAGTGGCTCACTGCACTCAGACCCCTTGTCTGAGGTGAGAAGCACTGTGACCGATAGCGTCACCGCCACCACAGAGTCACAGACCAGCAGTGATATCTCATCTGGGACTGGCTCTGTGTCCACCATAGACACCATCAGACTCATTAACGCATTTGGGCCTGAGCGGGTTTTTCCTTCATCAAGGCTTGGCCGTCTCTACAGCACCATCGACCTGCAAAAGAAACGCACCGAGGAGACGGCAAAAGGTTCAAAAAAGACATCTACAGGCCGGGGACAGTCCAGGATGGAGATGCAGGAGCTCCTGAAGAGTCAGGTAGAGGATAGCAGTATGACGGCACGACGCTTATCTCATAGTTAGTCTTCAGAGTAGTCACTCGCTGTCTCTTTCTCTTATGAAGATGGCGGAGGCTGAATCTGTCGCCTCGTCAAGCAGTTTATGGGAACCAAGTCCAGCGCTGAGACAGAAGAAGGGCAGTAGGGGCCTGAACAAGGGCGTCCAGGCAGGTAGGTGACCTCTACGTCTTCTGGAAGTATCTACCCTACCTTCTGAACTCCTCTTATCCAGTTCTACAGAGATCGAGGGCACTGCAGGGTCCATGAGAGTCTGTTGGTGTCCCCCTCCGCTGGTCCATGCTGAGTGTTTATGGTTGTTGTAGGGGAGCTGGAGATTGTGATGAGCGCCACCAGGAGGAACACCAGAGATGTAGGGACCACATTCCCATCTCCAGGAGGTGAACGACTGACGTCTGTGACTGATCCGGCACCTTCTGTGGCCAAGGAGGCCAATACAAGAACATCCAGGAGCAAAGTGAACATAGCGGCACAGTACAACCCACCAGGTGGGTGATGTCTATACTGGTGACATCTGTAGGAAGACGTGGATAAAATCATAGATGTTACCCGGCTTTTCCTTACTCCGGAATGGCAGGGGACTTTTGTAATTGCATATTTAGGGAGGTCCCTATGGTAAAAGAGTCCCCTGTGCGATGATCTGGCCTGTTTACCTCCTTTGTCCTCACAGGGCTGAGCTGGTTTGTGCCGGCTGAAAACCTAAAATCCGAGTCTCGGAAGGAGAATGAACCGAGGGTCTGGAAGGGTCCAGGACCGGCCTGGTGTGAGCCAGTGACCAGCACCAAGCCCTGGAGAGAACCTCTGCGGGAGAAGAACGAGCAGGAGCGGGTGACAGGGAGACCAGAGAGCCCGATCCTCAAAACCAGAGTCATCCCCAGTGCACAGAACAAGCCGTTCATCAGAGTGACCCTGCAGGTGAGCGGGGCCCCGGGGTGTAGTGTCAGGGGCAGGGCTGGCGGGCCCCGGGGTGTAGCGCGTCAGGGGCGGGCCAGGACCCGGGGTGTAGCGCGTCAGGGGCGGGGCTGGCGGGCCCCGGGGTGTAGCGCGTCAGGGGCGGGGCTGGCGGGCCCCGGGGTGTAGCGTGTCAGGGGCGGGGCTGGCGGGCCCCGGGGTGTAGCGCGTCAGGGGCGGGCGGCGGGACCCGGGGTGTAGCGCGTCAGGGGCGGGGCTGGCGGGCCCCGGGGTGTAGCGCGTCAGGGGCGGGGCTGGCGGGCCCCAGGGTGTAGCGCGTCAGGGGCGGGGCTGGCGGGCCCCGGGGTGTAGCGCGTCAGGGGCGGGGCTGGTGGGCCCCGGGGTGTAGCGTGCCAGGGGCGGGCCTGGCCCCGGGGTGTAGCGTGTCACGGGCGGGCCCCGATCCAGTCTTATTCTCAGCTTGTGTCTTAGGAGTGTCTGAGGTCTCATCGGCCGGACTTCATCTTCCGCTCTGGTGAGAGGGTGAAACGGCTGCAGCTTCTCACCGAGGAACGAAAATTACAGAGCGTGTTCCAGGGTGAGAGAGACGAGCTCTTCAACCAGGCGCCGAGGAGCGGAGACCCCCGATACAAAGGTGATGGCGAATGTGGAGGGGGCTTAATACAGTACCTGGAGATCTGCAGGAAAGCTGGGTGGATACAAAATATACCAATATTATAAATGCATGTGTATTTCAGGGAGGGGGATAAATAATATCTGACCTATTTCTCCTCCCCCCGGCCTCTGCGCCCCCCCGGCCTCCGCGCTCCCCCCCAGCCTCCGCGCTCCCCCGGCCTCCGCGCTCCCCCCCCCGGCCTCCGCGCTCCCCCTGGCCTCTGCGCTCCCCCCCGGCCTCTGCGCTCCCCCTGGCCTTCTATGACTACAGTTTGTCTCCTCTGCAAACAAGGAATCAGACGTGGTGAACTCCGACATGCCTGATCTTTCCTAACATCTGATAATGAGGAGGGGGCACTTGGAGGACCCCCGTGCACATAAGATCATCATCCATTGAGGCCTCCCCGGTTCACCACCATTACTACTCTGCTTTCTCCGCTGCCTCCTGACTCTGTCCTGACGCCCCTTCTAGAAGTCATTGCTGGTTGTCATTCTGAAATGGTCTCTTCAGGTTCCCGTAGTCACTTGTTGCTCAGTGCTGCCCTCTTCAGGTGCCCATACATGACTGTCATATTAATCATCTACTATAATGATCACAGACTGAATATAACGCCGGGCCGGAGGCCACGCCCACGACCGCCATTGCGTCATCTCACACGTTTCCTCTTGTTCTAGGTTCCACATTATCAGAGCAGAACCGAAGCATCCCGAAGAAAGAGATGATCCAGAGGTCCAAGAGGTGAGACGGGGCCCCGCACCCACAATATAGGGCCCTCACACTGCAGAGAGGAAGTGCCTGCATTCCCTGCTCCAGGCGTGTGGGCTGTCATGTGGACACTGACCTCAGCGTAGGAGCGAGTATAAAGAGTAACTCCTTGTCCCAATGTACAGTGTAGGATGAGCAGCTCTGGAGCACAAACTGCAGCTCAGTGTGCAGACATGTAGATACTCCCTGTGCACAGGGCGAGGCTCAGGATTAGTGCTGAGGGCTAATACTACATACTACATATGTACAATGTAGGGGCAGTATATATGAGAGAAGGCCATATCGCCCCCCTGCTGGACTGACACATTCATGCACTGATTATTTCAGGATTTACCAGCAGCTTCCAGAAATCAGGAAGAGGAAAGAAGAACAGAAGAGGAGGTCGGAGTACGAGAGCTATCGGCTGAAAGCCCAGCTGTTCAGGAAGGTGAGCAGTACTGCAGAACCGCCACAGGAGGCGCAATACCCATACAACGCCACTGGGAGGGGGCAGCATCTACTTACCAGTGTAATACCCATACAGCACAGAGTATTTCGGGGGGGGGGAAATATGCAGATCTTTTAGGAGGTCCCTTCTCTCTTGAAATATCTCACCCAAGATGAGATGACTTTTTTCTCCTGAAATCCTCTGTACTGCTGAGGGCCCTGCTCCTCCCACTATGTAACCTGTGACCTCCTCTATAAGATCAGCACACTCCTCTCCTGAAATACTCTGTGCTGCTGGGGACCCTGCTCCTCCCACTATGTAACCCCCCTGTGACCTCCTCTATAAGATCAGCACACTCCTCTCCTGAAATCCTCTGTACTGCTGGGGACCCTGCTCCTCCCACTATGTAACTCTCACCCTGTGACTTCCTCTATAAGATCAGCACACTCCTCTCCTGAAATACTCTGTGCTGCTGGGGACCCTGCTCCTCCCACTATGTAACTCTCACCCTGTGACCTCCCTATAAGATCAGCACACTCCTCTCCTGAAATACTCTGTACTGCTGGGGACCCGGCTCCTCCCACTATGTAACTCTCACCCTGTGACCTCCCTATAAGATCAGCACACTCCTCTCCTGAAATACTCTGTGCTGCTGGGGACCCTGCTCCTCCCACTATGTAACTCTCACCCTGTGACTTCCTCTATAAGATCAGCACACTCCTCTCCTGAAATACTCTGTACTGCCGGGGACCCTGCTCCTCCCACTATGTAACTCTCACCCTGTGACCTCCCTATAAGATCAGCACACTCCTCTCCTGAAATACTCTGTACTGCTGGGGACCCGGCTCCTCCCACTATGTAACTCTCACCCTGTGACCTCCCTATAAGATCAGCACACTCCTCTCCTGAAATACTCTGTACTGCTGGGGACCCTGCTCCTCCCACTATGTAACGCTCACCCTGTGACCTCCTCTATAAGATCAGCACACTCCTCTCCTGAAATACTCTGTACTGCTGGGGACCCTGCTCCTCCCACTATGTAACTCTCACCCTGTGACCTCCTCTATAAGATCAGCACACTCCTCTCCTGAAATACTCTGTACTGCTGGGGACCCTGCTCCACCCACTATGTAACTCTCACCCTGTGACCTCCCCTACAAGATCAGCACACTCCTCTCCTGAAATACTCTGTACTGCTGGGGACCCTGCTCCTCCCACTATGTAACTCTCACCCGGTGACCTCCTCTATAAGATCAGCACACTCCTCTCCTGAAATACTCTGTACTGCTGGGGACTCTGCTCCTCCCACTATGTAACGCTCACCCGGTGACCTCCTCTATAAGATCAGCACACTCCTCTCCTGAAATACTCTGTGCTGCTGGGGACCCTGCTCCTCCCACTATGTAACTCTCACCCTGTGACCTCCTCTATAAGATCAGCACACTCCTCTCCTGAAATCCTCTGTGCTGCTGGGGACCCTGCTCCTCCCACTATGTAACTCTCACCCTGTGACCTCCCTATAAGATCAGCACACTCCTCTCCTGAAATCCTCTGTACTGCTGGGGACCCTGCTCCTCCCACTATGTAACTCTCACCCTGTGACCCCCTCTATAAGATCAGCACACTCCTCTCCTGAAATCCTCTGTACTGCTGGGGACCCTGCTCCTCCCACTATGTAACTCTCACCCTGTGACCTCCCTATAAGATCAGCACACTCCTCTCCTGAAATACTCTGTACTGCTGGGGACCCTGCTCCTCCCACTATGTAACTCTCACCCTGTGACCTCCTCTATAAGATCAGCACACTCCTCTCCTGAAATACTCTGTACTGCCGGGGACCCTGCTCCTCCCACTATGTAACTCTCACCCTGTGACCTCCTCTATAAGATCAGCACACTCCTCTCCTGAAATACTCTGTACTGCTGGGGACCCTGCTCCTCCCATTATGTAACTCTCACCCTGTGACCTCCCTATAAGATCAGCACACTCCTCTCCTGAAATACTCTGTGCTGCTGGGGACCCTGCTCCTCCCACTATGTAACTCTCACCCTGTGACCTCCCCTATAAGATCAGCACACTCCTCTCCTGAAATACTCTGTGCTGCTGGGGACCCTGCTCCTCCCAGTATGTAACGCTCACCCTGTGACCTCCCTATAAGATCAGCACACTCCTTTCCTGAAATACTCTGTACTGCTGGGGACCTGCTCCTCCCACTATGTAACTCTCACCCTGTGGCCTCCCTATAAGATCCGCACACTCCTCTCCTGAAATACTCTGTACTGCTGGGGACCCTGCTCATCCCACTATGTACTCTCACCCTGTGATCTCCCTATAAGATCAGCACACTCCTCTCCTGAAATACTCTGTACTGCTGGGGACCCTGCTCCTCCTACTATGTAACTCTCACCCTGTGACCTCCTCTATAAGATCAGCACACTCCTCTCCTGAAATACTCTGTACTGCTGGGGACCCTGCTCCTCCCACTATGTAACTCTCACCCTGTGACCTCCCTATAAGATCAGCACACTCCTCTCCTGAAATACTCTGTACTGCTGGGGACCCTGCTCCTCCCACTATGTAACTCTCACCCTGTGACCTCCTCTGTAAGATCAGCACACTCCTCTCCTGAAATACTCTGTGCTGCTGGGGACCTGCTCCTCCCACTATGTAACTCTCACCCTGTGACCTCCTCTATAAGATCAGCACACTCCTCTCCTGAAATACTCTGTACTGCTGGAGACCCTGCTCCTCCCACTATGTAACTCTCACCCTGTGACCTCTATAAGATCAGCACACTCCTCTCCTGAAATACTCTGTGCTGCTGGGGACCCTGCTCCTCCCACTATGTAACTCTCACCCTGTGACCTCCCTATAAGATCAGCACACTCCTCTCCTGAAATACTCTGTGCTGCTGGGGACCCTGCTCCTCCCACTATGTAACTCTCACCCTGTGACCTCCCCTATAAGATCAGCACACTCCTCTCCTGAAATACTCTGTGCTGCTGGGGACCCTGCTCCTCCACTATGTAACTCTCACCCTGTGACCTCCCTATAAGATCAGCACACTCCTCTCCTGAAATACTCTGTACTGCTGGGGACCCTGCTCCTCCCACTATGTAACTCTCACCCTGTGACCTCCTCTATAGATCAGCACACTCCTCTCCTGAAATACTCTGTACTGCTGGGGACCCTGCTCCTCCCACTATGTAACTCTCACCCGGTGACCTCCTCTATAGATCAGCACACTCCTCTCCTGAAATACTCTGTACTGCTGGGGACCCTGCTCCTCCCACTATGTAACTCTCACCCTGTGACCTCCTCTATAAGATCAGCACACTCCTCTCCTGAAATACTCTGTACTGCTGGGGACTCTGCTCCTCCCACTATGTAACTCTCACCCTGTGACCTCCTCTATAAGATCAGCACACTCCTCTCCTGAAATACTCTGTGCTGCTGGGGACCCTGCTCCTCCCACTATGTAACTCTCACCCTGTGACCTCCTCTATAAGATCAGCACACTCCTCTCCTGAAATACTCTGTACTGCTGGGGACTCTGCTCCTCCCACTATGTAACTCTCACCCTGTGACCTCCCTATAAGATCAGCACACTCCTCTCCTGAAATACTCTGTACTGCTGGGGACCCTGCTCCTCCCACTATGTAACTCTCACCCTGTGACCTCCTCTATAAGATCAGCACACTGCTCTCCTGAAATCCTCTGTACTGCTGGGGACCCTGCTCCTCCCACTATGTAACTCTCACCCTGTGACCTCCCTATAAGATCAGCACACTCCTCTCCTGAAATACTCTGTGCTGCTGGGGACCCTGCTCCTCCCACTATGTAACCCTCACCCTGTGACCCCCTCTATAAGATCAGCACACTCCTCTCCTGAAATACTCTGTGCTGCTGGGGACCCTGCTCCTCCCAGTATGTAACTCTCACCCTGTGACCTCCCTATAAGATCAGCACACTCCTCTCCTGAAATACTCTGTACTGCTGGGGACCTGCTCCTCCCACTATGTAACTCTCACCCTGTGACCTCCTCTATAAGATCAGCACACTCCTCTCCTGAAATACTCTGTGCTGCTGGGGACCCTGCTCCCCCCACTATATAACTCTCACCCTGTGACCTCCCTATAAGATCAGCACACTCCTCTCCTGAAATACTCTGTGCTGCTGGGGACCCTGCTCCTCCCACTATGTAACTCTCACCCTGTGACCTCCTCTATAAGATCAGCACACTCCTCTCCTGAAATACTCTGTGCTGCTGGGGACCCTGCTCCTCCCACTATGTAACTCTCACCCTGTGACCTCCCTATAAGATCAGCACACTCCTCTCCTGAAATACTCTGTGCTGCTGGGGACCTGCTCCTCCACTATGTAACTCTCACCCGGTGACCTCCTCTATAAGATCAGCACACTCCTCTCCTGAAATACTCTGTACTGCTGGGGACCCTGCTCCTCCCACTATGTAACTCTCACCCTGTGACCTCCTCTATAAGATCAGCACACTCCTCTCCTGAAATACTCTGTACTGCTGGGGACCCTGCTCCTCCCACTATGTAACTCTCACCCTGTGACCTCCTCTATAAGATCAGCACACTCCTCTCCTGAAATACTCTGTGCTGCTGGGGATCCTGCTCCTCCCACTATGTAACTCTCACCCTGTGACCTCCCTATAAGATCAGCACACTCCTCTCCTGAAATACTCTGTGCTGCTGGGGATCCTGCTCCTCCCACTATGTAACTCTCACCCTGTGACCTCCCTATAAGATCAGCACACTCCTCTCCTGAAATACTCTGTACTGCTGGGGACCCTGCTCCTCCCACTATGTAACTCTCACCCTGTGACCTCCTCTATAAGATCAGCACACTCCTCTCCTGAAATACTCTGTACTGCTGGGGACCCTGCTCCTCCCACTATGTAACTCTCACCCTGTGACCTCCTCTATAAGATCAGCACACTCCTCTCCTGAAATACTCTGTACTGCTGGGGACCTGCCCCTCCCACTATGTAACTCTCACCCTGTGACTTCCCTATAAGATCAGCACACTCCTCTCCTGAAATACTCTGTACTGCTGGGGACCCTGCTCCTCCCACTATGTAACTCTCACCCTGTGACCTCCCCTATAAGATCAGCACACTCCTCTCCTGAAATCCTCTGTGCTGCTGGGGATCCTGCTCCTCCCACTATGTAACTCTCACCCTGTGACCTCCTCTATAAGATCAGCACACTCCTCTCCTGAAATACTCTGTGCTGCTGGGGACCCTGCTCCTCCCACTATGTAACTCTCACCCTGTGACCTCCTCTATAAGATCAGCACACTCCTCTCCTGAAATACTCTGTACTGCTGGGGACCTGCTCCTCCCACTATGTAACTCTCACGCTGTGACCTCCCCTATAAGATCAGCACACTCCTCTCCTGAAATACTCTGTGCTGCTGGGGACCCTGCTCCTCCCACTATGTAACTCTCACCCTGTGACCTCCCTATAAGATCAGCACACTCCTCTCCTGAAATACTCTGTACTGCTGGGGACCCTGCTCCTCCCACTATGTAACCTGTGACCTCCTCTATAAGATCAGCACACTCCTCTCCTGAAATACTCTGTGCTGCTGGGGACCTGCTCCTCCCACTATGTAACTCTCACCCTGTGACCTCCCTATGAGATCA